>JAEQBH010008756.1:0-89288 GCA_016808115.1 Tetrastigma voinierianum
GGATCGTAATTGTTTCTGCTGTTTCCTCCGGACCACACAAGAGTTGGGTTGAAGATTCAAAGGACGAGGAGTTTCCATGGCATTGAGTGTTATTCTTATGTATACTTATGTACGGGCTGAATTCTCAAGTATGCGGGTGTCTAGATGAAGCCTGGGGGGAATGAGGTGATTCATTCTAGCGTTTCAATTATATAAGAAAATCATGCCAAAGAGGGCATTGGAGAAAGGGGAAGGCTTGTCTCATGTAATACCAGCAACCTACTGGATATATAGAGGTCTTTGTTCTCGGGCACAACCCGCTGATGTAGGGTAATTTCCGAACCGTGTAACCAATCTCTAGTTTCTTTCCTGTATGTGTGAGTTTATGCATGTGATTTCATCTCTTCTAATTACATTACTTTAGCAGATCTATCACAAATTGATGCAGCATGTTGCATAACATAGTAGAATCGTCGCAAAGACTACTGTATAGCGTGTCACGGTGCAACATCCTATGAATCATCATTACAACAACTGGCCCTTATTTTTAAAAGAACTTTGGTGAAATGTGTTTAGTTCTATCTCCTTTTATGTAACCGCCTTTTATTTGTGCAATGCATGCGACATTATCTTCAAATAATGTTATCGGGATGTCTTTGATAAAGGAGAGTCCACATGATTCTTAGATATGTTGAATCATCAATCTTAGCCATATACATTCACGACTTGCTTAATGAATTACTATAATTTTTTAATGATTCGATGATATGGCTACCATTGTATGCTTAAAGGATCTCCATGAAATAGTAGTTACATTACAATTAAACACATAGCCTATTTGTGATCTAGCTTTATGTGGATCTAAAAGTATCCTGCATCAGCATATCCAAACAATTGTTGCTTTGATTCCTTTAAGTAAAATAGACTCATATCAGTTGTTCCTTGGAAGTATCGTAATATGTGCTCAATACCATTCCAATGTCTTAGGATTGGAGCGGAACTGTACTTGGCTAATAAATTGACAGAAAAAGCAATATCTAGGCAAGTAAAATTAGCAAGATACATAAGTGCACCAATGGCATTAAGATATGGTACTTGAGGACCAAGTAATTCTTTACCCTTTTCACAATGACGAAATAGGTCTTTTTTCTCGTCAAGTGAACGGACAATCATTGAAGAACTTAAAGGGTGTGCTTTATCCATATAAAATCACTCTAAATTTTTCTTAGTATATGCTGATTGGTGAACCAACACTCTAATATGGAAATGCTCAATCTGCAGGCCAAGACAAAAATTTTTTTTCCAAGATCTTTCATCTCAAATTCCTTTTTCAAATTATTTTATTGTTCTTGTGAGCTCTTCAGGAGTCCCAACAAGATTTAAATCATCAACATACACAACAATAATTGCAAAGTCAATTTTTGATTTCTTGATAAAGATGCATGGGCATATAGGGTTGTTTATATACCCTTATTTCAAGAATACGCTAAGGATTACAAACACATGTCTGATTGTTTAACTATATAAAGACTGTTGTAATTTGATTGAGTACATACTACAAAACTTTGTATTATTTGCTTCCAAAGAATTTAAATCCTTTAGGGATTCTCTCATATATATATATATATATATATATATATATATATATATATATATATATATCATTATCTATGGATCCAATAGATAAGCGGTGATGACATCCATGAAACGCATATCTAGTCCTTTAGAGACTGCCAAGCTTATTAGAAAGCGAAAGTGATTGTGTCCATGAAAAGAGAATATGTTTCCTCGTAGTCAATATCAGGTCTCTACAAATCCATATAAAGATCGTTGTAATTTGATTGAGCACATGCTACAATACTTTGTATTATTTGCTTCTAGAATTTAAATCCTTCGTGGACTTACAGATATATATATATCATTATCTATGAATCCAATAGATAAGCGGTGATGACATCTATGAAACGCATATCTAGTCCTTCAGAGACTGCCAAGCTTATTAGAAAGCGAAAGTGATTGCGTCCATGAAAAGAGAATATGTTTCCTAGTAGTCAATATTAGGTCTCTGCAAGAAACCTTGTGCTACTAATCACGTTTTATATCTTATGATCTCATTATTTTATTAAGTGCTGTGACAAATACTCATTTGTACTCAATGTGCTTTACATCTTTATGTGTTCGACTAAGGTGTCCAAAATTTCACATCTCATTAACAAGTTTAATTTTGGCTCGTATAGCTTCTTTCCATTTTGGTAAATCATTAATATGTCGACATTCTTAAACATTTTATGGTTCAGGATCTTCATTATTTCTTATGATGTCTAAGGCCACTTGGAAAGAAAAAATACTATTGATAAAAATATCATTTCAATCTCATTTATATCCCTTGTGCACACAACTCATTGAGATCTCATAATTTTCAGGTACCTGTGCCTCTTTAGGGGCTATTTCTTTATTTCGAACCTCTTCGGGGGTCTTTTGTTCACTATATGCCTCTACAAGGACTTCTTGTTCACCATATGCCTCTAATGGGGCCTTTGTTTACTGTATGTCTCCTCACAAATTTTTCATTTATCATATGTCTCTACTGGGGCTTTCATTTACCATATGCCTCTATTAAGGCCTTTTGTTTACCATATGCCTCTACTAGAACCTTTTGTTTTATATTTGCCTCTTCAAGGGTACCGATTTTTCTTTGTGTTCTCATCTCTGCTGAAAGAGCCTGGAAATAATAGGTCTTTCATGCTTCGTGCGTATTTGAGACTCATTTTAATTATCCTTCGGGATGCTTGACCTGAGGTTTGAGTATTTAAAACCTGATATGTGACTTTGTCCTTTTTATTTAATAAATGATCTTACAATTGATTTGCAAGATTTTGCAAATGAATGATCACTTGAATTCTATTTCACATCGATTTGTACGATGATCAAAATGAGACATTGTAGATGCATTCCAAGTAATTTATCGTCGTTATTCTGGAACCAACTTTTCTCCCCTTAATGGTGGAAATACACTCTCATTAAAATGACAATCAGCAAATCAGGCTGTAAAAACATCTCCTATTAAGGGTTCGAGATATCTTCTGATAGACGGAGAATCAAAACCTACATAAATCCCAAGTTTTCGCGTGGGGACCCATTTTAGTGTGTGCAGGGTGTAATTGGTACATAACTATACAAATCCAAAGATTCAAATGAGAATATTTGCTATTGCCTGAAGTGTAAGCTGTGAAGGGAGTATTCACAAGTTTTCGCCTAATATGAACTGCTTGCAAAAGATGCATACAGCATGTCCCTGCGTAAGTCAACAATTTGGTTTTCATTAGTAGTGGTCGAGCTATTAATTGAAGACCTTTGATGAGGGACTCTTCTAAACCGTTTTGGGTGTGAATATGAGCAACAGGATGCTCAACATTTATTCCAACTGACATGTAATAGTCTTTAAAGGTTTGGGAGGAAAACTCACGGGCGTTGTCAAGTCTGATTGTGACACCTTGACCCGGGGGTCCGTTGACAACCCGTCAACCCGCAGAATACATGTAGCCATTGAGTGTCTCAATGCCAAAAAATGAGTGTCTCTCTACCCGAGACTCAAACATGAGTAAAAATGGCCACGTCGTGCCCATACATCCATACTCATCAAAGTATAATCAACTATATTACATAATAGTTTCCCAAGAGTTACTTCATTTTATACAAACATGTATCAATAAGAATGTTTCATACATGTTTTACAAAAATATATAATCAAAGCCACATGTCGGCTTTCTTCTCAAAAGCGGCCTCTAGTGAGCGCCGTCTTCCTGAATACTCCCTGTACCTAAAAGGGGAATCCCACAATGGGGTAAGCAAAACTTAGTAGTGATAATCTCCTACATGGGTTACTCCCCACCTAAGTGCTCATGCAATGGCACACCAAACATTCAAGTAAAACATACAAGTCCCTACTCAAATGTCTACATGTTATGGATGAGAATGTGACTCACCCATCCCCACATCTCGAGCCCTCACTGACTCCCTCACGCATGCCTAAGCCAAGGAGAATACAATGCCAAAACAAAAAGGTTTTTGTTCCTGAAAACATAATACCAATTTTCCGATAAAATTCTATTGGACAACCCTCCGAGGTGAATTGCTAGATAACTCTCCAAAACAGTCATGGGTCATCCTCCGAGATGAACTGTTGAACAACTCTCCAAGGCAATTCTTCGGAAAATCTTCCCATGAAATTCCTTTGACAACCATGTTTTTCATGTCATGTACTCATACCTACTGTTCCAGGTTACCCCAATGCATATGAAATGCAATATGTCATTTCACAATAATTCATGTTAATATATCAAGCATGCATATATTAACGAAATTCACACAAAACAACATGTTATTCAGTCATAGCAATAACATCGAAAATTAGCTCACATAGGCTAATAAACAAATCGATACCCATCTTGAATCGCCCGCGTATCACGCTAACAAACACAAATATGTTATTCAATCATAGCAATAACTTATCAACACACAACAACACATACAGCCCACTTGTCACAGGATCGTCTAAAACCACTTAGGATTTCCTCACTAATCCCACTTTGGAATCAAGAAACGACCATTTAGGCTCCCGAACATCCCTAACCATTAAAATGGCTCTTAGCCAAAGAATTAATCAAGTAGGAGAAAACCCCTACCTCTGTAACGCCCTAAAAATACCCTAGAATTTTTATAAAAATTTTTATTACATATTCCGGGTATAAATTGAGCCAAACTTGGGTTTTTTTCGGGAAAACTGGTAAATTGTTAAATTGATAAATGTGAAATGAATATGTGAGCATATGATTAAGTATTATATGCTAAAATGAGAAATTGATTGAACCCGGAAATAAACCCAATTGAAAAATGGCAAATTTGGAAATGTGTAAATGAAGACCTGGCGGTTTAATGAGAATGAGCTAAATGCCAAAATGAAAGTGAAATAAAGAGTTAAATGCCAAAATCAAAATGGGATTTAGCTGACAAAGCAAATATGGCCTTTATAGTGGATAAGTGGTATTAGACCACATTTGTCTTAGAAACCTCATTTGTGCAAAAACGTTTGAGACAACAGAGACGTAAGAGCTAGGGTTTTGGAGATTGGTGTGAATCCCTCCATGTTTATGCAAGGTCTTGCAAGGAGGAAGGAAGAAGGAAGCTAGGGCTTCAAGTGCAAAGTGATTTCAAGGTAAGAACAAAACCCTAGAATTTCTTTAATGATGTTTGGGTTAGAAAAACTCTAATCCATCCATGGTTTTGCCTTGCTGTTTAGGATAATATTAAAATTCCTTTGGGAGAGTTTTCCATAATTTGTTTTGAGTTTTTGAGTGATTTTTGGAGAAAATCGCAAAATGAGCAAGGAGGAGAAAACTGGGCAAAAATTGGGCCTTCATTGCAGCGAAGGGCACTGCAGCGAAGTCGAGGGCCAAAATGGCCAACCCACGGTTCGTCAGGCCGTTAGTTGTGCTATGTCGCACAAGCACTTTCATCACGCTGTAAGACACTGCTCTAAAGAGGCAAAATTTAGATTTGTTTCCCGCAACTCGTGATTCGCTGACCGATAGGTCACAGGGACCTTAATAAATGATAAACTGGTTCAAATAAAATAAAACTAAGTGAAAATGTACCGCACTCGCCTCGACGATATTCTGAAGACGACACTGTTCAACCACTAAGAGTGGAGAATTTGTATTTGAGTAGGTGCGAGTGAAGACAACAACCTGACGTAGGATTGGTATCGAAAGAGATAAGGGATCAATAAATTGGTTTGTTCTACCTTCTCCTATTGTCATTCAAGATTTGAAATGTTTGTTCTTTGTTCTCTGTTCTCTGTCTGTTTTATTCTGGGTGACTCAATTCCCATTTCAAGTTCTATTAGGCTTGGAAATATATATATTGATTTGAATTATTAGTATTCGAAATGTTTGTCAAATATTTGCATATGCACATGTATTTGAACTATAAGTGAATTTACTGCATATGAGTAAATTGATTTGAAATGCATTATTGAATAACCAACATGAAGGGATTCACCAACTAAATTCGTCATGAAGGTAACCGTATTTGTTAAATGTGAAATCACATTACTACTAAATGACAAATATGGTAGGATTCACCAACTGAATATGTCATGAATGTTGACTTCTATAGTCATATGTGAGATTGTAATATTGAATGTGAAATCACATTGCTATCGAATGACAAACAGGATAGGATTCACCAATTGAATATGTCGTGAATGTTGACTGCTTCGTCTATTTCGTGTGCTGAAATTATTCCTAAGCGTAGGAACTAATGTCGTCAAGCATTATATTACTGTGGGAGTCCACAAGTCATTTCCACAGGGAGTGGTTTCCTCATATCCTGGGGTGATCATATCCAATGAATGTGCGACAAAGTAAAATCGGGGGCCAGATTGATTGATTGAGTAATCTATTAACTTAACTAATTTAAACAAGAAGGCGAATAATAGATCCTAGGTTTCGTCATCACCCACTAGGTAACACCCACCTCTTACTTCCTTACAATATCATCTTCAGAGCCATCGATGAATGGTCTTCGATGGAAGATATAACATTAAAATCTTTTATAAGACAAAGAACGATTAAACGATAATAAACACTTGTCTCGCATCGAAGGTTTGGACTCAGTCCAGATTTATGATCAAGCACAATGTGTACCGAGAGTCTCTCGTTCACACGTTGTCAAGAAGATGCCAAACTAAGGTTTTATAAGAGTTTTTGCAAGTGTTTAGTATCGTACAGTCCCATTGAAGCACAAAAGAGGGTTTGAGGGTTGTTACCTTTAAGGAGGTGAGACCCAATCAAGTTAGAACCCTATCATAGAGGCTTAGAACCCACAAAACTCAGAGTCGACCATGATTACTAACACTAATCGTAAATGAGACTTGAGAAATAACACTTCAATCATAAGGTCGATATCAAAAACACGTAATCTCTTTAAAGAATACTCGCTATAGAAACCAAATGAAGATTACAAGTGATTAAAAATTCAGAATTAGAAGAAAACTAAGTACTTTACTCTATGAACCCTAGAAAATTATGAGAAAACACCCCAAAAGTTCAAGACCAAACCCTAGAATCCGATCCCAAGTTAACTTTGCCCTCAAGTGAGCTTAAATACAATCCTCATTAGTGATCTCAAAGTGGTGGTCAAAAGACGAGCGTGCCCTTGCACCAAGATTGAAATTCTGCTCAAGTCCCGTAGAGATTGCATGTTGGTACCGATACCAGTAAGTGGCACCTGGCATCAAAAGTGCACTCACCTGACAACCTGGGGGGTACCGACATACTAATTATATTCGTACCGCATCACCGCCTCCGCAATCGCTCCTTCACTATAGCACTACGCTGTGGCTTCTGACATCGGGTCAGAATCGACAACGATGATCTACATTTGTTCTCCGAACCAAACCACTACTTAAAATGTGCATGACTCGAAAAACTCGCATTCATGCATAAACGGCTAGAACGGGCCAAAAGCACTCTATTCTAAGTACAAAATGAGAGTAAAACATGAGCTGGAGGAGCTTAAAACCCTATATAAATGTCGCACTTTTATGTATCCAACATTGACTCTATAGTCATATGTGCAATCAAACCGAAAAGCAAAAATGATTTGAAAAGTGTATTTGTATAAGTATCCACAGACACATGTACTGTATAAAGGCATTATTTTGATAAACGCATGATTTGTATTGAACTGAAATAGTAATAGAGAACTGTATAGAACCACTAAGCATGAAAATCCTTATCGTATTGTTTTTAATCAATGCACAGGTACCGAGTGATAGACAGTGAATGAAAGCGGACCCAAGATCGAGGAGCTCATAGTCATCCAGAAAGTTTACGGAGTATGCTCCGACATATGCATTCACTCCATTTCTTTTGAACATTGATATTTTGTAATAACAATTTGAACTCTGAAACATCCATTTTGTAAACTATTTTGAAGAGGCTTGGACGCCTTCATTATAAATGTATTTTGTTAAATGTTATGGGTCTATTGAATTTGTAAATGTTTATGGGTTTGCCCTAAATTGAAACCACTTCCGTAATGATTTGAAAACAAAAATGTTTATATGAATAAATGGATTTGATTGATGGCTTCGGTCGGGCGTCCCCGGGTTTCGATTTGGATCCGCCTAATCTAAGTCGTGACCGGGTCAGGGTAGCTACAACCTCCGGCTATCGAAACTCCACGACTGGCACTCCACGCGTAACTCTTGCAGTGGGGATCAACTTTGCCTCTTGTCTCGTCGGAATTTGACGGACCGATCACCGGGAATTTTAGAGAGAAGGTAGAGCTTCTCTCTCTAAAAGCTCTTCCTTTCTCTCTATTTTTCTCTTTTTCTCTTTTTCCCTCCCAAATTGGTTGGGAGAAGATAGGGGTCAACTTGGTGTCCTCTCACTTGCCAAGTGTCAAGCTCCCATTGTCTCCTTAGATTACACCTTATCCCCTTATCCATCTACCATGGATTTTCACCCAATCACATGTTGCCACATGTCTCTCATGGGTCCCATTTGAGCTCATGTTTGACTCATTTTGCACATGACACGTAGCACCTCTCGAGCCACTCACAATGTGCCAAGTGTCCCACACCACTCCCGGTGCCTAAAAACGTGAAATTCCGACTGTCTCGGAATTCGACGAAATTCGATGTGGTAGCTAGATTTCGCGAGACGATTCCAACGGTGAAGTTTGTTTCAGCATTCGAGATCTAGAAAAATTCCGGATTTTGACTAAGATTACCATTTTATCATTTTTCAGAAAATTATAATTTTATGGGGTTTTACATTGATAGTCTCAATTAGATCATTAGGAAACTAGGCTCGTAATTTGATCATTTGTGCAAGGAGTCTAGCAAAGGCAAAATTTCGTGTGGAAAGAAGACAAACATGTGACCACTTTGTAGAGGCATCTATTAAGAACATAAAGTAATGGAAAGGTCCACATGGTGGATGAATAGGTCCACATATGCCCCCATGTATTCTTTTTAAGAAGATTGGTGACTTAAATGTGACTTCTTACAAAGAATGATTCACTATCAATACCTTTGTAAGCAAGCAAAGACATGGTATTCAATATACTGAATCTTCTGGTTCTTTAGTAGATTTCCATGTGTGTGTTCTATGATTCTTCGCATCATTGAGGACCTAGGGTGACCCAGCCTGTCATGACAAAGAATAAAAGTCTTTGGGTGGCTGAACTTCTAGTTCACGACAACATATGACTCTATAGACTCTATATTTGTATGATATAACCTAGAGGAGAATGTTGAGAGTTTTTCCATTATAATTTTCTTGCCATAAATAATAGAGGTAATGTAAAGACATTCTATATTGCCTTCATTCATAGTTTCAATTTGATATCCATTTATGCGGATATCTTTAAAGCTGAACAAATTCCTTGTGGATTTGCTAGAATATAATGCATCATTGATATGGAACCTAGTTCCATTTGGTAGCATTATGTTTGCTTTTCCAGAGCCTTCAATTAAGTTTGCAGTACCATATATGGTACTTATATTGGCATTTATTAATGTCAAATCTAAAATGTATCTTTTATCTCGAAGAATTGTGTGTGTGGTTGCACAGTCAATAAGACATACATCACCCTATTCATTTTGAGATCAATAAATACATGGATTTTTAAATAAAAACGAATAAAAACTATATATAATATAAATAACAATGTAATGGATGTAATAACAAAATGATATATATTTTTTCTTTAAATTTGATTTAAGAAACATCATTTAGTAGCAGTATTTTCATCATTTATCAAATATTCCATTTTCCTACTAGAACCTTCAAAGAAATTAGTATCATAGTAAGTTAAGTCTAGTCTATTTCTATCAGTAAAGTTCATTTTTATATCTTTCCTTTTGTTTAATTGATGCTTGGTAAGAGGTCACTTAAAATGTTTGTGTGTACGACAAGTACATTTAATTAATGTCCCTCTCATACCACATCTATGACAATTTATTCTCATGGGCCTCGAAGGTTCATTTTGTATATACTTCAAATTTTCTTGTTTCACCTTGCTATTATTCCACTTTCTGGTGGTTCCATGAGGTTTTTCTTTTCTAGGAATTTGAATTATCACTACCATGAGTTCCATGATATTAAAATTTTCTTCCACAACCATGTCTCGCCCACGCCAATGTGTTTGGGGATTATATCACATTCACTCTTAGGGAATGGTCTTGACTTATAGATCTGGAATGGCAATTTCTCATCAAGAGTTCATTATTTTGCTCAGCAACAAGAAGATATGATATCAATTCAAGGTATTTTTTAAATCTATACTCTCGATACTATTAATGTAGGAGCACATTCGAGGCATGAAATGTGATGAACGTTTTTTCTAGCATGTCTTATTTTGTGACTTTCTCTCCACATAGCTTCAATTGGGAGCTGATTTTAAATAATGCGGAGTTATATTCACTGACTATTTTAAAATATTGTAACCTCAGGTGCATCTAGTCATATCAAGCTTGTAGGAGAATCACAGTTTTCTGGTAGTCATATCTCCTCTTCAACTCATTCCATAGAGTGAGGGGGTCCTTTACTATAAGGTATTTACTTTTTAAATCCTCATGGAGGTGGTGCCGAAGGAAAATCAACGCTTGTGTGCAATCCTACAAGGATGTTTGATTTCCTTCTTTGATAGCAGCTCTAAGATTTATTGCATCAAAATGTATCTTAGAATCGAGGGTCCAAGATCGATAATTCTTTTCAATAATGTCAAGTGCCACAAACTCAATTTTTGTGAGATTTGACATTGTCAACAAACTTTTGATAATAATGTATTAAGACTGGGCTGATTAACAAGAATATAGATTTTCGTTTACAATCAAAACCAAATATAATTATAGATATGCAAAATCAAATAATTCAATAGGGGTGAGAGATTACTATGAGAGTAAGCCTGTTGATAATCACAGAGCTAAAATATATTATAAAATGAAAACTTTAAATGAAAGAGAATATAATGTTCTTTTTTTGTATATAGTAAAGGAAAAGAAACAACTAAGGAATAAGAAAGAGAAAGAGAGAGAGAATGATAAGAGGACTTCTTCTCTTACTGAATATGATTTTATATAAGGGATACGAACCCTTTTTATATGTTGTTCATGTCCTTCATTACTCCTTAAAGAAGAGTAATGAGGGTTAATTACAAATTCCATTACAAGTAATACGAATGTGGTCATTCATCAAATGAAGAAGACCCTTCATTTATAACATTTCATTATTTATTGCTGAATTTTTTTAAATTTTTGGCTAAAAAGAAAAAGCTAAATACTTAGCTTTTTTCTTTATGTTTTTTGTATTAAAAAAAAATTGCATATATTCAAACTTTTAAAACAAGAGTATGAGAAATCCAAATGAAACTCTCATTATTAGTTCTCATGGCACTAAATAAAACATGTGTATTTTAAAAATTTTGTTTAAATTTTTATTTCAAAATTTAGATAAAATTAAAAGATCAATTTTTTTTTATTGGTAACAGGATAGTTGTTTTATTCAAAATTAATTTTCTTAAATTTTGGATATGATGTTAACTTTTCATATATTGTATATAAATTTAATGTGTATAATGATGTTACTTTTTTCTCTTGGCGTTTTTTTTTAAATTAAAAAATTATTTATCATAATTATTTTTTTATTTTTTAGAAATATGATAAAAGTTATATAAACATTACATAAATATTTTTATTTTATCAATATAAATTATAATCATACAAATAAATATTAAATTAAACTATTTTATTACACCAAGATGTTGTTGGTGATTTTCTAACCAATAAAACAAATAACTTAATATTTAATAGAAATAAAGTATTAGAAAAACCAAATAACCAAATACTTAATATTATTAAGCATTATTCAAAACAAAAGATATATACAATGTTAAAGTAAAAACAAACGCCCCCTTACTCTCAATCAAAGATTAAGGTTGTTCTTTAACTAGATTGTCATTTAAAGCTAGAAAGGTTTTTTTAGTTGGTTTTATTATAGCAAATGAGCTCTTAAAATGTTACGTAAATATTAGTATTTATTGTTTGCTAGAACGATCTAAATTTATATATTTTAAAAGTAAAGGCGGTTGGAATTTTCCTTTTTACATTTGAATGAAATTACCTTTAAAATTTCCTTTTACGTTTGAATGGCTTTTACTTTTTGAAACGATTTTTTTTTTTTTCAAAACGTTTGCTTTTATGGAATTAATTTCTTTAAATTCCATTTATGAGTTTTTTTTCTTCTCTTCTGTTAGCCTGAAACAATCGGAAGCCATTCAAGTCTTCCATTTAGTTGAGGTCCTATTTAAAGAGAATTTTGGCTTTCTTGGACTACAAAAAAAATAAAAAATTATTTCGTCAGTTTGAGTAAGATTTCGTCGTAATAATGATATGGACATTATTCAGTTCATCAAGACAGGACCACAAGTGTTGTTTCGCTTTGGAAGACCGTTGTATCATGGGAAGCCAAAATTCTCAAGCACTAGTCGGAGAAGAAGAATTTGCTTTACGGAGATTGTGGCTGCACAAGACTTGGTCTACTTCCATCCTTACTTCGGATTTAGTTTCTTTCTCTTCTCCTTCATTTAATATTTTATTGCACTGTATTACCATATTGTAATATTCTTAAAGAAATTGTATAAGGAAGGATAAAGTTGATTTGGAAAAATCGGTTGTTGAGAAGAAGATCTAGTGACCTTCTTGAATAGAAAAGGACCAAAAAGAAGAAGTTGAAAAATTTCTTTAATTTTTCTTTTTTTTTTTCAGAAATAGTTTTTGTTTTGGTAAGGTAACCTACCTTTCAAAAGAAAAAAAAAAATTAAAAGTAATTTTTTGGGGAAAAAATTGTTTGTTCAATAAAAAAACTTTTCATAAAAAGGGAAGAGGACTTTTTTGGCTTTTGATATGCGGGGCTTAAAGATCAAACATTTTTTTGGAAGACTTGATAAAAAGGGTTTTTTAAGGAGTCGTTGCCTTTCTTAGGGGAAAAAGGAAAACAAAAAGGTTTTTTAAGGAAAGGAAAATATTTTTTTGAAAAAATTTCGTTGGTGAAGAAAATCTTAGTATTAAAGTACAACTGAAGGTATTGAACCCATGATTTAACATACAAGAGAAAAATGTTTCTACCATTATGCTATAATAGTTAATTATGGTTTTCCCACAAGGAATTCATGATAAGAAGGTAAGACTACTAGCTTAACCAACCTCTACATCATTTTGAGTTTAAGGATTCTTTGTGGTTCAGAAATTGAATACGATACATAAAAGTTATGTCTAAAGAGTTTGGATCTTAAGTGGGACCATTTACACTTCCAATCTTTCTTGGGAACCACTTATTTAAAAGGAGATTGGTTCCAGTCGGTTTTTATACCCCATCAGTCTTTCCCAGAATACTTTGTTTCACAGTATTTCCAATGCCTAATATTTTGGAAATAGAAAATTAATACATTTTCTACAATTGCAAAGGACTCTATCTCCACATCACGGTCTCCACCCAAGATTCTACTCACCAGACCCCTACAAAAGGATAAGTGCCAAGTGATGCCCATCGCCAGGCCTTATCTCTATCTTCCTATGGAGAAACTTAGTAGTTCAACGGACTTAACTTTAAAATGTGGCAATAGAAGATGTTATTCTACTTGACCACTTTGAATCTTGCCAGATTCTTGACTGAAGAAGCTCCTAAGCTCAAAGAAGATGAGTGTGATATCCAAGCTAATGTTAAGGGTGGATGTTTAAACATTTCTCCCCGACTTTTTATGTGAATACGCCATGAATATTGACCGATTCTTTATACAATGTATTCAACAAAAGTAATAGTTATATTATAGGAATCACTAGACCATAAATATAAATTGAGGATGCTAGGCCAAGAAGTTTGTCAATGCTTCCTCGACATAAATGGTAGGATTCCAAGATCAGGGTCGCACAAGTCCAAGATCTCATAATCATGAATAGATGCCATGGAATGATGTCGAGTAAACCCTTTCTGCCATGTTATGATTAAGAAGCTACCCTGGGCTCTAGAAAGACTTCAAGAATTACTCTACAATAAGAAGGAAATGAACATCGAAGATTTATTTATTAGACTTCAAGATCAAGAGGACAATAGAGGATTTGAGAAGAAAAGGGCATACAATCCCAGCAAGGCCAAGACTAACTTTGTGAAACATGGTCAAGGTTCCAAGTTCAAGAAAGCCAACAACAAAGGGAAGGGCACTAAGTTTGGACCTAAAAGGGAAGTCTCCAAGAAGCAGAAGTTTCAAGGAAAATGCTTCAAATGTGGGAATCAAGGTCACAAATCTGCAGATTGTAGATTGCTAAAGAGGAACAAACCTAAAGAAACCAATGTGGTTGATGACATTAGCAAAGATGTGTCTCATGATCGACCTCATTAGAGGGGCATTTCCTGGGTGAATCCTAGGATCCAATCTTATAATGGTGATTGATTCAAAAGGTTTCACATGTGTGTTTCTGGACAAGAAGATTTTTCTCCTACCTTGGATGAACTAAGAATGGGAGAAAAGTAAAACATAGAATCAAATAAGAAATGGTCTAACATGACTTATAGAAATGGTTTCAACTCTAACAAATGCATTGTATGTACCGAAATTCAAGAACTTATGTTTGTCTAGTCTAAGAATAGTCATGATTTTGGAAAGCTGACAACAAATTTGTTTTATATAACTGATGAAATATAAGCATGGTGCATGTAGTTTAATGTAATGACTATCATTAATCATATATAGAATAAAGCTAGTACTTCACATATTTTTAGTCTTCTAATTTATGGGATGAGATTAGAAGGTTAATTATGATATATTGCGTATATTTTCAATTTCACTCAAATCATATAACAATCTTCCAAATTGATAAAGAATAAGTGTGAACTATGTTGAGGCAAAATCAGTCATCTTTTCAAAGTTTTGAAAAGAATAAACTGAACCCCATTACTTAATCCATATATATATGTGATTTGAAATTTGTACAAACAAGAGGTAGGGTAGTTAAATATTTTGTTACTCAGGTTGGGATGATAACAATAAGCATGCTGTGTACGAACTCAAAAGTAAGGATGAGGCGATAGAGAAATTTGTGCTCAACAAAATGAGTTGAGAATCGCCAACAAGAAAATTAAACCAAGAAGAGGTGATCGAGGTGGGCAAGGAATTCACTTCATTTGCTTTCGATGTTTGTTCTCAACATGGGATTATACATGAAACCACACAATTATTCACTCTCAATCCAATGAGTGGCTAAGCCAGAAGAATCAAGCACTCTAAAGGAAATGATGAATGTAATTTTAATAAGTTCTTATCTACCACAAAACATGTGGGGCGAAGCCATTTTGTATGTTAATTACCTTTTGAATAAGGTACCTAAAAAGAAAGCAGAGAAGATTCTATATGAGTTATGGAGAGGACGACAGTCATCCTATAAATATCAGAGTGTGGGGATGTCCGCCAAGTGGCGCTCCTCCACCTAAAAAGGTGTGAAAATAGACCTAAAACTATCAATGCATTTTCATCAAGTTATGCACATAATGCTATTTCATTTATCAATTTCTTGTCCATGAGTCGAATGATCCCCAGATATTCACAAGAACATGATAATGGAATCAAGGAATGCGTCATTCTTTGAAGATGTATTTCCATGTAAATCGAAAGAAGAGTCAAGCTCGTCGAAACGAGTGCGCTTGAGACTATAAATGAAAATATTCAAGATCAAGATAAAGACGATGAGGTAAAAAAACCTAGAGGCAAAAAAAAGAAAGGACAAAATAATCTTATGGTCTGGATTTTTTGACATATGTGCTTGAAGGGGAACCTCATACTTTCAAAGAGGCAATGAACTCTACAGAGAGTCTCATGTGGAAAGAGGTCATTAAGAGTGAAATTGATTTCATACTGCATAACCATACTTGGGAACTAGTGGATCTTCTACCAAGTTGTAAACTTTTAAGTTCCAAGTGGGTTTTCAAGCGGAAACGGAAAGTAGATGGATCAATCGACAAGTACAAAGCAAGACTTGTGATCAAAGGCTACAAACAAACTGAAGGCATTGATTATTTTGACACATATTCTCCTATGATAAGAATAAATTCCATAAAGATGGTGCTTGCAATTGCTATCTTAAGGAACCTTGAAGTACATCAAATACATGTAAAAACAGCCTTTCTAAATGGAGATTTAGATAAAGAAATCTACATGAAGAAACTTGAGGGGTTTTCTGCTCCGGGACAAGAAAGGAAGGTCTATAAATTGTGAAATCATTGTATGGGCTAAAATAAGCATCAAAGCAATGGCATGAGAAATTTGACAATGTCATGATGTAGACTTTAAAATTAATGAATGTGACAAGTGTGTGTATGTCAATGACACATAACATGGATATGCCATTGTATGTCTATATGTAAATGACATGCTTATTGTCAATAGTGATGATAAGATGATTACATCTACTAAAAACATGTTAAATTCAAGGTTTGACATGAAAGACTTAGACCTACGATGTTATATTGGGGATAAAAATCATAAGAACATCATGGACTCATTATAAGTCACTACATTATGTTGACAATATTTTGGAAAAGTTTGACAAAGATAATTTTGTCATAGCTAGAACACTCGTAAATGTAACTCTACATTTCTCCAAGAATAAACTAGAGAGTGTTTTTCAAATAGAATACTCTAGGGTGATAAGCAGTCTAATGTACTTAATGAGTTGTACAAGACCAAACATAGCCTAAGCAATTAACAAACTAAGCAGATACACGAGTAATCCAAGAGCCAAGCATTGACAAGGAATATGAGAGATGAAGTAATTTTATGATTTACTCGTGATTGGCTGCCACTAATAGATATCTTGTTGTAATTGAAGGATATATATATTTTAATGATATTTAATGTTAAAACTCAAAATCCTGTGCAAGTGGTTATGTGTTTACATTGGGACGAGCAACGCCTCATGGAAATCCTCAAACAAAGGTTATTACTATATCCACGATGGAACTGAGTTTATAACACTAGATAAATGCGGGGAAATTAAGTTGAACGGCTGCTTCACTTCTTAGAGGATATTCAAGATGGTTAAGACATGTGCCTCCTAATATGCATATATTGTGACAACTAATCCGCTATTGGAACACAAACAATATGTACAATGGTAAGTCTAGACATATCCATCAGACACAACACCATTAGATAATTACTCCTAACTGGGGTTAATTCTAGATTATGAAAGACCAAGTATAACATTGCGTGATCCATTAACCAAAGGGTTAAATAGAGAGTTAGTTGAAAAGTCACCAAGGGGAATGAGACTAAAGCATATAAAGGAAAAGGTTAATACAATGGATACCCAACCTAGCTTATTAGAGATCCCAAGATCTAGATTCAAAAGGGACAACTAAATTGTAAAGACTTTGATTTGATTATTGCGGGATCTTCCCTTATCCATTCCTATGATGAAACAGTGATGCTCATATGAAGAAGGTTAAGCTATATTTTTAATAATCTCTATGCATGGGAAAGAGTAATATGAACTACTCTTAATTTAAGAGATCACCTATGTAAGAGTGAAATGGGGCCACTTCAAAGGGAGTTGAATATGGCACAATTCCTATTAAACTTTTACAGAACTAGGCGTATGTTCATGGCCAAAACAAACATAAAAGTGAGAACTGGGATATGTTTGGAAGATTCCTGTGTGAGGTATGTTATCATCTATACAAATGACAGATGGTTCAAGGACATTGTGCCTACTGTTTAGTTAGTATAGTAAACATACTTCTACAAGGGACGATTCAAAGGGTCTACCTCTCCTATGTAGGTTTCAATTGTTGTACTCTATCGTGTGTGAGGAATCGTTGGTCTGTTTTTTAGTGTCAATTTACTAATGTGGGAAATTGTTAGAATTTTCCTTTTACATTTGAATGAAATTTCCTTTTACGTTTGAATGGCTTTTACCTTTTGAAACGATTGTTTTTCAAAACGTTTGCTTTTATGGAATTAATTTCTTTCAATTCCATTTATGAGTTTTTTTTTCTTCTCTTCTGTTAGCCTGAAACAATCGGAAGCCATTCAAGTCTTCCATTTGGCTATGGTCCTATTTAAAGAAAGTTTTGGCTCTCTTGGAACACAGGAAAAAAAAATTTCCTCCGTCAATTTGAGTAAGATTCCGTCGTGATAGAGATATGGACATTATTCCATTTGCCAGGGTGACTGTCAAGATGTTGTTGTCAGCTACTTGAGAATCGCTGATCCTCGGGAAGCAAACGTCGCAGACTTCGCCACTAGCCTGGAGTAAAGACAAATTTGCTTTAAAGAGATTTGTGGTTATACAAAAGCTTTGTATACTTTCATCCTTACTTCAGTTTAGTTTCTTCCTCTCCTTCATTTAATATTTTATTACACTATATTTATCATAATGTAGTGAAGGTCAGTTAAGAAATCTAACAGAACCCAAGCGCTAGGACTGTTCAATTCTAGAACTTGAGCTCTTTATCAAACTTGCTAGAATATGCAGAATATTTAGAGTATATTCATTATTCACACGATTTCTATTTGAAAACTCAAAATATTTTGCCATAAGTTTGTGAATAGAATATTTAAAATAAAACATTAGATAATAAATTATTTTAAAAATAATTTAAATTTTTATTTTTATCTAATTTCGTAATAGTCAATTTACTGAATTTTTTTTATCGTAGTTATTTTTATTATTTTATTTATGTGAAATGACACATGTATCTGTGTTTTAGGTTGGTCTTGAAGTATTTGATTAAAAACAAAAATTAAGAGAGTTTAAACACATAATTGAAAAAATTGAGACACCAAAATATGAAAATTGGAAAAGTTGAGAACCATTTATGTAATTAATTCAAATAAATATAAAAAGTTTTTATTTATAAAATAACAAAGCAAATTTTAATAAATGTTTATCAAAAGATTACTTGTAAATTTTTTTCTTAACTTATTATAATACATGATTACCCAAATGTCAAAGTTAATTTTCTAAAGTATTTCGTTTTTTCTTTTCATTTTTTTTTTTTTTTGAAGACTTTATAGTATATTTTAAAAGTTCTATACTGATCCTATTATTTTGAAAAAGCTCAAACCATAAACTACCACTCATTTTCTTTTTCATTTTTTCAGATAGGTAGTGTCCCAAAGAATTAGTTACATAACACTGACGTGCTTAAAAATGCGCCGCATTGCACTCCATGCACCAAGCCCAAGAAGCAGGCGTGCCTCGCTGAAACGCCCGGCTCTGGCACTGTGCGCAAACGGGAGCCTGGGGCCTCATTCGCCCCAAGGGCCACAACACAGATGTACCCAAAAAAGCCCATATTCTCAGAATCAAATCAAATCTCACTAACAAGGGAAGTAAGATAATTCTCAATAATCGCTTCCTTAATTATCCCATATTAATCGACAGCCGATAAGTGACGTAAAGCCCCATCCAATGGAGAGAGAATCCTTATCATCATCCAATTGGGAAAACATATACTATAAATACCAGGTCACCCCATCTATGAGTTGCACGCTGCACTTATGCACCAATACTATTCCCAAGGCTTGATATTCTTCCACATGAAAGAACTAACTTAGCATCTGAGCGGCAATGTGCAGCCCCCGCCGATCCCCCTTTGTTACTTGTTATTGCAGGGGAGCGCAGCATCCGCAGCCAATGACCGGCTCAATGCGCTCCGGCCCTCCGCCTAACGGTCCCAACACGCTCTTGAAAGAAGCATCATCGATTGGCGCCGTGCAGCCAGAACGGCGAGTTCCTTCTAAATAAAGGCGATCTCGATGGCCCGGTGGTATTATCAACTTGGAATCTGGCGAGAGTACACGATCCTCGGGATGCGAAGACCGGCCGGATGGGGTGGATAGCGACCTCAGAGGCGCGTTAGAGCGGTCGCGAGCCCGACACGGACAAGGTGGAGGCGCTCCGTCTCACCAACCAGTAGTGATAGAAATTAGAGCCCAGCTCACCGAGGCAAATGCAATGCAGGGGCGACGGGCCCGGGAAGGCCATAACACCACCCCTCGAAGGCGGCCACACCTCGGCCCTCCCCAGGGCGGCTGGAGATCGGTAGGAGCCGGGGCCTTGCAGACCTCACTGACCCAGGAGAGAGTGCAGAAGCAATGCTCGGGGGACATCGGAAGCGATGGTAGGCCCCTTCGGCATGGAATGGGAGCGGTCATGGGAAGCAGAGGTTGGTGACGGGAGCTCGACCACATGAAGGAGGGTCGTAAGTAGGCAGGACTCATGGACACCTGGTGCGACAAGGCGGAGTCCTTTGTTCACAGGCCAGGGTGCTACACTCCCCCTTCTAGCCCAAGTTCCGGATCACCGCAAATGGGGCGTGGAGTGGAACGAGAAGGATCCCAGATCTACCATCTGCTTGCATAAGAACCGGATGGGCGCCGCGGATATGAGACCCAGTACGGTCGCAGGCCTTCGCTATCACACTAAAAGGCCCGGCGTTGGCTTGGTTTAATAAGCTTCCACCGTCTTCAGTTTCCTCATTTAGAAAGCTCTCCATCGCATTCGTCTCCCACTTCATTGGAGCCAGAACATACAAGAAGTCGAGTTATCACTGTGACCATAAAGCGAGGCCAACCCAAGAAAGCGAGGTCTTATGTCGGAAGGTTAAATCTTGGAGTCTTTGAAGGTAGATGCTGCAGGCGAGGACCGCTACCCGCATTCATTCTTTGGGCTAGGAGTTCGATCAGATTTGATGTTTTCATTTCAAGAATCCTCGACGAACATGGCCCAAGGTGCTCGCTAAAGCGGAGATACGTGCTTGGCGAAGAAGCCCTTACCCGAGAGGCTCTTCAGCCCACAAGGAGAAGAAGCCCCGAGGGTGACAAGCAGCAGGAATGAAGCCTAAGAGACAAAGAAATCGAGAGAGATCTCGAGGAAAGGGACAGACAAGCGATCCCGAAGGCGAGAAGCATCGAGACCGCCACAGGACCACTGACGAGCTACGTCAACGGTATTCACCTCGGTTCACCCCACGCTTGGCCCGTGCTCAGCGGGGTCTTTTCGCAAAGTACAACATGAGAAATTCCTAAGATGGCCATCCCAGATGAGGATAGACCACACCAAAGAAGCACCGAGGTACTATAGGTTCCATAGGGACCCTGGGCATCGAACGGATGATTACGCCACAGCTCGGGAAGGGAAATAGAGATACTTAACGATTCGACGGGGATATCGCCGCTACATAGCCTCGAAGGTCGGGATCAAGCGCGGCCACCACCGCCTCGGCGGTAGGCCACTCGGCGCCAGCGGTAGCAGAGTACATGTGATCTCAGGAGGATTTGCAGGAGGTGGGGAGTCTAGCTCCACCAGGAAGGCTCATTTGGGTAGCATCATGTCTGGAGAGGTAATAGAAGTGCAAGCAGTGTCCAAACTACCTCGACTCGACACCGCCATAACATTCGGATTAGGACACAGGAGGGATGTCAACACCCCCACGGCTTGATCCTTTGGTGATAAAGGCGGTTGTGGCTAATAAGAGCAATCCCATAGGGTCCTTATGCGACACTTCCCGGGAGCTCGGTATGACATCATCTTCGCATCGGCTTTTGACAAGATGAGCATCGGAAGGGAGAAGCTGGAACCAGCCAACAACCACCTACGAGGATTCTCAGGAGAGAAAGTGCTACCTTTGGGATTATCTGGCTAGTGCTCACTTTGGGAGACCCCTAGTGCGGTGATAACAATAGTAAAATTTCTCATAATAGATGCCTACGCATAACGTGTTATTAGGACCCTCTCATAACGCCATAAAGCCATCCCTCCTCTTACCACATGGTGATCAAGTTTCCCTCACAAGCGGGTAGGAATGGTTGATAAACAAGCGATTAAACAATATCGTAAACGAGCTCGACATGCGCGGCCAGAGGTAAACACCCTACCTTAGCCCTCGGAAGAGAGTAGACGCGTCACGGTTGGGCGGTAATACGAGCGCTTCTCGCTACGTGGCTCCGAAACTGGCGGAGACCTCGAGACACCTCATATTCACTTCTTGAAGCAGGAACAAGGATGTCTTGGCGTGGAAGCGAAGGACATGGAAGGATTGACCCTTGATAATCACTCCACGGGCTAAACATCAGTCCGTCCTTCCAAACCCGGTCAAGCAAAAGAAGGAGTTTCGCTCCAGAAAGACAAAAGCAATTAATGAGGAGGTCGTCAAGCTTCTCCAGGCAGGGGC
This sequence comes from Tetrastigma voinierianum, assembly GCA_016808115.1. NCBI lineage: Eukaryota > Viridiplantae > Streptophyta > Magnoliopsida > Vitales > Vitaceae > Tetrastigma > Tetrastigma voinierianum. The sequence goes on from JAEQBH010008756.1 coordinate 22,281, forward strand.
AATCAGAGAAGTGGAGTACCCTGAATGGTTGGCCAACGTCGTACTCGTCAAAAAAGCGAACGGAAAATGGTGACTCTGGATCGACTTTACTGACATCAATTGAGCATGCCCTAAAGATAGTTTCCCTCTACCTCGGATCGACCTTATAATAGACGCCCTGGTAGGCCGCGAACTCCTTCGGCTTTATGGATGCTTTCTTCTGTACAACGGTCAGCATAGACCCAGATGACGAAGAAGACCTCGTTCGTCACGGGGCAAGGACTGTGCTATCGTGTAATGCCTTCCAGTTTGAAAAAGCATGGGAGCTACCTACGAATTGGTGAACGGGATGTTCCAGAAGCAAACAGGGGCATCCATGGAGGTATATATAGATGACATGTTGGTAAAATCAACTACGGCCGAGCTCTACATAGCTCATCTGGTTGAAGCATTCCTGATCCTGAAAGTAAACAACATGAAGTTGAATCCGGCCAAATGAGCTTTCGGGGTCTCAACCGGAAAATTCCTAGGTTTTATAGTCAACAACCAAGGAATAGAGGCGAACTCGGACAAGATAAAAGTTGTGCTTGACATGCCATCACCATCAAGCATAAAGAAGTCAGCCTTCTTTGGAAGGATAATTGCGCTAAAGCGGTTTGTGTCGAGCCAGCGATAAGTGCCAGCCCTTCTTCCAAATTCTAAAAAAAGCTTTCCGATGGGATGCACGTTGTGAGGAAGCATTCGCAGCGCTAAAGCTATGAGCTCCCACGGGTGGTAGGAGTCCCTCGGAGGGAGAGCTCCTTACTCTATACTGGCCGATTTGATTTCTCGACCCGTCGATGCGATTAGAGGCAGAAAGGCCGAGTGCGGCCTAGTCTATTCTGCATCGAGCTGAGGAGCGGAGGAGAGGTATCGAGGATAGAGAAACTAATCCGACATTGGTAACCACGGCCGGAAACTCCGCCCCCTTGCTGGCTTTATACCATGAAATCGACGAGAATGCACGATGAAAGCGGGTGCTACATAAACGGGAGACCTCGGGAAGATTGATGAAATTAGGCCATAGAGTTGAGGCGAGTTAAACATCGGATATAAACCAAAAGCGCAATAAAGGCGGAGTCTTGGCAAACCGTCATGGAATTCACCTCGCGGAGGCTTGCGAGATACTCTAACGACGACCTCCTAGTTTTGGAAGAATTTGTTGTAGGCAGGCGCTAATGCTTTCCGAGGGAGCGGTCTTTGAGTTGATTTTGACCTCTCCAGAAGGAATAGATATCAGTGTGCGCTGTTGGGTTAGAGGCCGCAATGCTTGAGTAAGTGTAGGGTCGTCATAGCTGGACTTAACCTCGCCCATTCAATGGAAGTCGATAAGCTAGAGGTGTGCAGCTACTCCCAGTTGATAATAAAGCAAATAGAAGACACCTACGAGGCCAAGGGCGAAAAAATGGTACTATATCTTAAAAGGTATAGAATTCTGCGAGGATTCGTACTAGTTCGATTCGGACACATATCGAGACGGAATATTTATGAGCGGTCCTTAGCAAAGCGAAATGACCTCCCGAAGACCTCGACAAGCGCCCCGTAGGCACCTTTCGGGCCAGCCGTGGATCTCAACATCGAAGAGGTCTCCCTTGTCATGTCCGAGCCGAGTTGGATGGACCCCATTTGGGACTACCTAGTAGAGGGACTACTGCCAAACGACTCAAAAGAGGCATCAAAGCTTAGGACGAGGTACGCGATTCCTTATTCATCGGGGTGCCCTTTATCGAGTTTTTCACGATCCTCGAGTGCCCTGCATTGCCGGGGGAGACATCGACTACGTCTTGAGGAAGGTACATGGCGTAAAATATCAAAGAGGGAGTAGATCATGTGATTATTATTTTATTTTCAAAAAATATACAGATTAAGCAATGATTCAAATAAATAAATAAGAGTAATGTTAAACTATTTTGTAAGGGTTTGACCAATCCACTTATGTTTACCCTTCAACTTTGCTTTTTTTTTTCTTTGTTTTTTTTTTTTCTTTTGACATATATATTCACTTTGTATATCATGTTGTAGTATTTTGTTCATACAAGGATTCGAGCTTGAAACTTTTCATACTCCATGTAACACCCCAAATTATACCCTAATAGTTTTATGACATGTTTAGAGTATAATATAAGTCAAATTTATGTTTTTCGGAAATTTAATAGTTAAGTGTGAAAAATGATATAATCAGAATTATTAAAAAAGTCAATGGTAATTTGTCAATTTAGGGTCTTAAGGGACATTAAGTTAAAAGGTTATATGTTATTGTAGAATTTTGATAAGTTGATTGTCAAATTGAATAAATATGGAGGACTAAAGAGCAAAGGAAAAAACTTTGAGCCAATTGCATGAAGACAACAACTTGTCTTCTAGAAGGAAATTCTCCATTTTGGCTTAGGAAGTTTTGGCATCAGGCGGGGTTTGGAGAATAACCAGTTTTTGGTTTGCTCTTTGAGCTCTCTTTGTTCATGTAAAAAAGAGGAAAGAAGGGAAGGAAGAGAAGGAAAGAAGAAGAGTTAGGTTTAAAGCTTTTAAGACAATTCAAGTTAGGAAAAAAAATCCTAACTCTCCTCGTATTTGTGTTTTTGTTGGTTTGAGTTGGGTTTGAGGTTGGCTTTGATCTTGTTTTGGTTTGAGTTGGAATTGTCTGATGATAAGGACCAAAAATGTGTAATGAGACATATAGGTATTTTAGGGAAAATGCTCTCCAAATTTCCCTAAAACATAGGTTTTGAGTGTTACACTCCATCTCATCTTTTTACCATTTGAGACAAACCTCAAGAGCTATTCTCAGTCTGGCTTATAAACAAGGTTTATCAACCAAGTCTTTTATCTTGTATACTTGTGGTCAAGGTTTTGATGGGCGTTACACCTCCCATAAAGGATTTACAACAATAAACGGATTTTTAAAAATAGCTCATATGGTTAAAACGCTTAACATTTCAAAAAGAGAAAACATAGGAAGGGGTCCTGGGTTTGTCCTAATAAAGACAATTTACTACATTATAACTAAAGTGCTTAACTATTAAAAAAAAAAATACAGTACTCTGATCTAGCACAAATATGACTTAGTACAAAGAAAAGTTCGGATGAACATAACAAGTTGCACTTAATGGATTTGTAGGTAGAAGAATAAATGCACTTGAATTAAAAGATTTTAATGATATAAAAGAGTATGCAGACAATTTAATGAAAATGTTCTCTTATCAATAAATTCACATAAGCTCTCAATTCATAGGAACAGTTTTTAAAAACTGTTTTTATTCTAAAAAACTTGGAGAAAAAACTCAAGAACCACATTCGGTTCCCAATTTACCCTCAAAAACACAAAACATTAAATTTAAATAACAAAAACAATTTTGAGAAAACACCAAAATAATACTCTTTAGATTTTCATAAATTATTCTCAATAACAATTTTCAAAAATATGAACCAAGTAAGCCTTTAGGCCCTCGTTTTGTGAAATCATAGGCGCAAGACTCAATTGAACACCTCGATCAAAGCAACTATGTTTTATTACTAGAAAAACTAGGAGAACAGGTGGGCTAAAAAAATTCAATTTAACATTTCCCCATAAACTATATTGGTTTTGACATAAACTAAAAAAAAAATTTACATTTCTAACATTATAGAAATTATCCATCAGTATATCTTCTAGAAATTCTATGCTAGTATCTTAAAATATTTTCTCAGAGATATAAATAAATAAATGACATCATTTTTATAATTTCAAAGACATTTTTTTTATCAGTACAAAGCAAATATTATAAAGATAGAAAAAGATTCCAAGTGTACACGGATCGTGAACAAAAGGGAGCCAAAGCAAAAATATACAGAAAACAAACCCAAAAATCCTACCTCCTCTGACCGTGAGGGAAATCCAAAACATAATGTAGTATCAGCGCTATCTGAGTTAGCCCAAGTCCACAATTAGAACAAAGTTAGTTTTAATCGCACAGGCGGAGGAGACCTCGTTCTCAAACACCAACCTATTTCTAGCGCGCCAGAGAGTCCAAAACAGGCACAATGGGGCTGCTATCCAAATTTTTTTGCGCTTTTTACCCACGGCGGCTCCTTGCCAAGCTAAAAGGGTGTGAAGGACCGATTGCGGGAAAACCCAACTAATCCCGACAATTGACAAAAAAAGATCCCACAGCATTTTAGCATTTTTACAATGAATGTCAGTGGTCCCATGGTCTCCTCTTATCTTATTACATAAAACATCTATTCACGAAAAGTCATTCCCACGAGCGTTTAGGATTAATCGGCCTTGGCCTTTCTGCGGCGAGCAGTAAAGAAACCAATTTTAGGAGGAACAAATGGATTCAGACCGGCGGTAAGGAAATCAAAGCGGGGAGATATCAGAAACCTTTATACATGATCTTAGCAGAACCCTTTCCTTGACATCCTTGACAAAAGCATCACTCGCGAGTGGGGCTGAAATTTTGATCATGAAGAGGAGTTTGTAGAGATTTACCATCTCTTCAAGCTCCCAGTCGTTGAGTGGTCTTAGGAAGGTTGGGGACCAACACTTGACCCCCCTCGCCTCCTATCCCGGATATCGCCACACCCTTGACCTGCTGTTCAAGCTAAATTAAAAAGGAAAACTAGAACTCAAACGCCTCCTCTCATACCAAACATCATTCCAAAAGTTGATCCTCCTTAGTCCACAGAGCGAGAGCGCGATGGAAGAAAGCTAGGAGCCCTCTTTTCTGAACAACTATAAGCTGAATTCCATAGCCACCTCTCGGAGTCACAGGTAGCTACCAACCCCATTAGACTCGCCAAATTTACATTAAATAACCTTTCTCTAAAGCACATTTATGTTGTTGGCAAACCGCCAACTCCATTTGCAAAGCAAGGCCTTATTCATCTTAGAGAAGCTTTTTATCCCAATGCCTCCTTTACTCTTGTCTAAGCACACGTGGCCCAGCTCACCAAAGAGATTTTCTTATCAAAAGGTCGCACCCCACCCCACAAAAGAACATCTTTGAATCATTTCCAATCCGGCACACACTTTCTGAGGCATTCGGAATAGAAATGCCAATAGATTAGGAGGCGGACGTGGCTACTCTGAATGGCGTAGCCCTTCAGCCCCTTAGATATATCTTAGATCTTCCGGGAAGCTAGCCTCTTTCGGAATCTCTCTTGTGAATCGAGCACGAGGAGCATCTTGGCGCTGAGGGAAGGCGTGGGACGTGGGAGAGACCAATTTTACATCCCAGCTCTGAGGCCAACTCCTCCGCGTTAGTCACAGGCCCAATTGGGATAATTTCTCTTTATTTAAGTTAATTTTCAAATCCGACATAGCTTCGAACCACATCAAAATCCAGCTTGGAAACTTTAACTGGTCTTTGTCAGCCTCGTAAAAGGGGAGCATGTCATTGGCGTAGAGAAGGTGGGATCTGATCGGATCCCTCACCTTTCCTGTAGTTTTCAGCTAATGGCACGATTTATCGGGACATTGAGCTTCCATTCCGATAACAAGGGTAGGGGAGAGGGATGACCACATCTCAAACCTAAAAGCAGAAAGAAGCCCGGTGGGGATCGTTTATGAGGACGAAGGATTACGGAGATGCACCATTTTATCTGGCTACGACCATCGGCTTAGGAACCCCGATACCTTATGACTGGTATAGGAATCCCATTAATACTATCGTAAGCTTTTTCTATATCTAGCTTGTAGACCAATCCACACTTTTTCCTTCTCAGGGTTGAATCCACTATCTCGTTGGCAATCAAAACAACGTCTAAAATCTATTACCCCTCTACGAAGGCATTTTGGGACTTAGATATCACGCTGTCCATGGCCTCTTTGTCTGTTAGCATTGCCTTTGGTCGAAAATCTTGTATGACCTCCACACGAGGAGTGATTGGTAATAAATCATGAAGTCCTCCACAGTGTTTCTTGGGGATCAAAACGAAAAATAGCATTAGATTTTTAACAAATGGTCATGAAACTCCTTGACAAAACCTAATTACCTCATTCTTTACAAAGTCCGGCTAAAGACCAAAAGGCTAAGAGAAACCATCGGAATTTGGAGCCTTATCCTTTATTAAGACTAAAATAGTTGTCAGTTCCTTCCTGCGAAGCTCCTCTGCTTAGCGCTTCTCAGGCAGATCCCATTGAAAGCTAAATCGGGAAGGAAGGGCTCAATAGCTCGAAGCGAAGCGATTTTGGAAAGCGTCCACCCCGGTCATCCTTGATATCAACCTCCTTGTCTAGCTTTCTGACATTGATGCAAATACTTTTGAAGCAATTTCTTCTCCTATGGGCGTTAGCCATCTTGTGAAAGAAACTCGTATTCCTGTCCCCTTCCTTTAGCCATGTCTCTCTGGATTTCTGTCTCCAGGAGATCTCCTCCAATAGGGCCCAGCTTTTGAAATCAGCTCTGGCTTTAGCACGTTCCTCAACTTCCTCGAGGTCCAATCCCCTTTCCTTCTCAGATCATCCCCGAAAGTTACCTTATAAGGCATCCTCCTTGCTAGTCTCGACTTTGCAAATACTTCTGTTCAAGCCTTAGAATACCTTTTAGAGCCTTTAATTTTGCAAAGAGGATGAAACTGGAAGAACTGTAAAACTGGAGATTTTGCCACCACCATTTTAAGATCTCTTTGAATCCCTCATATTTCAACCACATCAATTTGAAGCGAAGAGTTGGCCCGTGCGGCACCATCAACATCAGCCAGAATGAGGGAAATGATCGAAGTGGCTGGGGAGACATCTTTGGGTCACCTTGTTATGCGATGGCTCCCGATCGGTAATGACTAAAATATGTCTCTTGAGACATTGATCTACAGATTGAGTCCACCCCTCAAAGTGGGCCTCCTTGGGCGGAATGTCTCTCGGCTCGGATTATTCAGGATGTCGGAAAACCTTCTCATGGAATTGGAAATCTTACCTCCTCTAAATCTTTCATTAGGATAGAGAATTTCATTGAAATCGCCGCCAATGCACCAAGGTTCTTCCCAAAGGCCTTTGATCAAACCAAGCTCTTCCCAGAAGGATTCTCCGAGTCTTTTCTCGGCCCGGGCCATACACCGGTAAAAGCCCATTGATACCGTCCTCGCCCATTCTAAACGAACCACGAGACAAAGAAGCTGACCACGAATCCACGGTAGTCGACTATTATCACAAAGCAAAGGTACCCCATGAACCCCTCGCGTTCAAAGCTTTCCAGTTAACAGCCCACGAGGAAGCTACGCACCATATTGATATTCATCTTGGACCTTAGTTTCTTGTAAACAAACCACGTCGCCACATGAATTGAAAGTTCTTGATCGCTTCGGCACTATCAGGTCGTTAATGCCTCTAACATTCCATGATAGAATTTTAATCTTCATTTTAACTTTAACAGTAGGTTCCCCCTATCCCTTCATCCTCCTTTGTTTGTCTTCTTCCCATTATAATTAATTGTACTCCTCAGTCTTCTTAATTCCCGCTCGCTTTTTGAGACTATCAAGTTTCCCTTCTCCTTGCCGATTTTTTGCGAAGCCACTAGATTTCTTAGTAATTCGAAAATCTATTTTTCAAACCCCTTAGTTGGGAATCCTAGGAAATCGTTAAATCTAGCCAAGCAACTACTTTCCCAGTTCTCGTAAGTCCAAGTCTCTGATGACTCATTTTGTGCCTCCTCCTTTCTTTGGTATTCTGTGTTTAGGCTCCTCCTGCATCAGTGCTTCGCTCCTAAGCCTCCGAGCCCTTTTCCTACGTCAGCCACCACCCTAAGTGGTTCTAGATCCTTATCCCTAATGGTACCCCCAAGGCTTGAAAAACCCCCTGGTAGCAGGGGACGACCAAAAACAGAGAAAGGAGTAGGGGGAGACTGTTCGTAGAGGTTGTCATCGTACCTGTTCATATAGACGCGACCATTTTCTTGAGCTAGATCCTCTCTAAGCTCGCCTTCTTCCCAAATGTGTATGGCTTTCCCTTCCTTTCCGGCATTTAGAGTATTGGAGATAGGATTTTTGCATTCTTAAAAAAAAAAAAAAAAAAAGAAACTAAAGCAGACAGCGGGCTATCTGAGCAGGCCCCAGTTCCAGTACTGTTGGGCGTTGGGTGTAGCAGGATAGTGTTATGCAGACTTTCTGGGCCAATTTGACCGTTGTTGATGATCAGACCGACTGCATTTTTCTGCTGGATTGACGACACCCAGATCAGAGTCTGGCTGACCGGACCTCGGTTAACCGGGCCGACGAAGCCGGAGTTGCGTGCCTGCCAGTTGGTTGACTGGCGCCATCGAGGGATGATTGGGTCCACTGGGACTTCGGCTTCAACTGTGTTCTCATATGCTGGCGTCAAGTGTCCGTCCACCAGGCCTGACTCAGATGGTATCTCACTGAGTGTTGGAGCAGAGAGTGGCCAATCCATCTTTGATGGGTTGTGCTGGGCGTGCTCGTTGGACAGCGTTGTTGGGGTTTGTAACTCTGCACCTTCTCCCCCAGCGGAAAATTAGTCTTCTTCACATTCAACACCTAGGTCCTCTGAGAGGGAAAGGGGTTTCTCTCAGACATATCGGAGAGTAGGATCTTGAGTTAAGCCTTGAATAGAGCTTCCCTTTTCTTCTGTCTGACTTCCTTTTGTTTCCTTAAGGCTCCTTCTCTCCTCTCTGCTCAATCCCCACATTGTATTGTTATCCTCGCTTTGTCCTGGCGTTTGTGTTGGGATCTTCTCTTGAAAGCCCCTTTCTTAAATACAATCCTTTCATCTTGGAAAGCAGCGAAGTTAGGGTTTAAGTACTATTTTTCGAAAGGATCCTTACACTTTGCCCTTTGAACAGCTTGAGAAAACCTCATTGTGGGCCTTATGATTTGCTCCCTAAAGCTTCTTGGACTTTGGCCCACGGAGGCTCCTTGAGTAGGGCTTGGGTTTTGGCCCACCACACACTCGAGGTAATGGCTTCCTCTCGTGGTGTCCCGTAAATGGGCTTTTTTGAATCCCTCCTCTCGCCTAAGCATCAGTTATTTGAATTTCAAAACTATACGTAAGGCTGTAAGAATACTGCAGCTTTTGACATTGGGACAAGGCATGCTGCCTTGCAATTTCGGAAGAACATAGTGACCACGTCTCTCTGCTCTTCTCGAGAAGTGTGTCTCGTTTCATCCCTTTTAGCTCTCACGTGTTTGCCAGCGCGTGTCTTTCTATCATCTTCCTTGTTGGGTTCCGCCAGAGCTCTTGATGTTCTATTGCTTCGAGGTTGTACCTCCGCTACCATTGGTTGGATCTCTCACCATATTTGGAGTTCATAACCACGGGGCCCATGACCAGTTATTAGAAGAAGGCTTTTCGGTCTTGTTCATTTATTTGAATTCTTGCCAAAAAGAAGATCAGATTCTTAAAGTGTTTCTTCATCGAACCTTAAAACCTCCATAGCTATCTCACTTTTTTAAAGTTTCTCCTATCCCTGGTCAAGGAGACCAACCCTCTAATCCAAGCCGATTCTTGGCCTTTTCTTCCGTGTAACTTTGTTGTGAGTCCGCTCGGTACATCACTTCACCGCCAAAGATCATAACTTCCATTCTCCATGACCCGGGTTGCCTCTTAGGCGGTAAAAACCCGGGGGAAGAAAAGATTCTGGTTAGAGGATGAAAAATGCCCCTTAGGCCTCAGTAGCACGGCTGACAGCTGCGTGATAGTAGATCTGATGGCAGTGTGACTTCTAGCTTCCACCCTCCCATGTTTTAACAACCTCAAGTCCTTTTGGAATACCTGTGACAATGTCCAGCGGTCGTGTCCTTATTTTTTCTTCCAGAAATTGTTATTCCCTTGAGTTGATCTTGAGTTAAGCACTCACATGTCTCCGCCTTGCCAAGGAGAGTTGTCTTTACTAGTTTTCTTTTTTCTCCTCTGTTTTCCTTATATCCCGTAGCTTGCAGGGCTTCTTCGGAAGAACAATTGATGCCTTTTTCCATCTAGATTTGCAATCGAACAAAGAATAAAATGCCCACAATCATTTTTCCTTAACTCCATACCGTACCCTCCTACCATTCTCCCTCCATTCCAAACCTTCACTATTCTTGTTTGCTTCCTTTCTAAAAGACTCAACTCTTGAGTAAAATTCTGCCCCTTCTTCTCCAAAGCGAATCCAAGAACTCCATCCTCTTCGCCTTTACGTGCAGCCACTGAACCTTTACGCCCCACCTTTAGCTGAAGATTTGGAACCAGCGGAGAATATCTCCGCCCGGAGCGGAACTCACATTGCATCAGTACCAGGTTTGTATGGTATACTGAAAAATTAATGATAAGCTACAGAATGAATCAGGTCACCAATTGCAGAAGAGGAAAATAAAAAGTAAGTAAATATAAATAGATATATATATATATATATATATATATATATATATATATATATATATATATATATATATGATTTACAGTAACAAATAAAAGGATGATGAAGGTTCAGCTCATCACTTTCCATTCCTCTTTCCCATATTTTATTGCTGGATCAGCTTTCCAATCTAATAAAGATTTTCCAAAACCAAAGGCCAGCAACAAGATTAAGAAAGAGTTCTTCGAGCCCATTCCACCAAGAGTTGCAATGCAAGAGCCTGTAGCCCGCTTCTTATCTCGTTCCAAACTGGACCAGCCATGTCGATATGCAACCACTGAACCTTCTCATCCTGAAACTGAAACCACCAGAAAGATGATTTCGTATTCCCAGACTATAAATAATGAACCTCACAAACAGTTCTACAGTTTTTGTTTATTTTTGAACAGTTAAGGGCAGATACAGCTCTCCTCCTGTCATCTATGTTCATAATCAAGTTCGTGACTTTTTAATGGAGACAGAGATTAGCATGTAGGCGTTCCCCTAACTCTCTCCCGCCCAACCTCAGGAAGATCCATCTAATTAAAAAGATGAAGATAAGGTGACAAAATTCTTGGACAGAAACACCCAAAACACCCCTCTTTGTCTACTTGAGACAAAGGTTCGCAAACAAAATCGATGACTCAATTCACTAGGATAAGTCATGAAATCCCTGTGTTGACATTATAAATGCACAAAGGTAAATAAAATTGCATCTGTACAACATGAGATGCTGTTTTGTGAACACGAAAATCGATCAGGCTCAGGAACCAGAAATTTCGTGGGTTCCTCCTAGCCTGCTGAGGATAGAGAGAGCCCCACTTCACATGGTCTCAGACATCGCCTACCCACCCGCTAAATTTAAGCTCACTCCATAAGTAGGCTAAGTAGGTTCAATTATGAGTTTTATCGGATGCCTTAACCATATTCTGTAATGGTGGACCAGAAAATCATATGTCTCACTCCCTCTCAAGTAAGGGAAAACATTTAGAGACAATAATAGAAAATGATCAGGTCCCTCTACCTGTTTCAAGAACAGAGCTGCAGTGATCGAACCTGGGGCTGGCCACCAGTGTTGACCATATCAGCTACTCCTGATTTCATGGACTCCCAATAACTCTCCTCCATTGGCAGTCTCCAAAGTTTCTCCCCACTTGCTTCTGAAGCTGCTAATACCTCCTTAGCAAGGTCATCACTGGGTGTAAAGATACCTGTTCAAGGTGAAAAAGGTTTCCCATCAAGAAATAAAATATAAAGAAGTATACCCCCTTAGTCTTTCTATTGAAGAGTGTGCCAGGCTACCAATATTTTGATCAATTCTCAAGTACCCGATTCCAATCAAGACCAGATCTTATAGGGAGTATGCATTTTACTTTTAATCATGTAAAAATTCAAAAAGAAGCAAGTAATTTAACAAAACAAGGATAGGGCCCCCCATGCTGTACATAGGTTGTGCTTGTCTCCCAGAAAGTATCAAGGAAAGAAAAAACTGCTAAAGAAAATTACTTTTTTCATGTTTGGTTCACATATTAAAACTTTTAATTAAAATTAAATATAATTAAAACTAGTTGAAAACATAAACATTTTAAAATTATTTATCTTTATCTATATGAGATAAAATAAATAAAAATAACTTTGAAGAAGAAAATAAAAGTAATCTAGACTTTTAACTCTTTTTTTTTTTTTTTTTGATAAATGTGGATATGTAAATTTAAGCTTCATGGCATATTTAATTATGAAGCTGCCGAATACAAATGGATTCAAAAAGGTTTTTTATACACCAAATTTGTCACCATGATTATGTATGTACCTGCAATTGAGGGTCCAAGAGCAACCACACAGGCCCCAGTTAATGTTGCTAGATCAACAATCTGCAGAACAATTTAATATGTCATTAATCCAGACTGAACATCAAATAGAAAACTATTCTAAGCACTAAAAAGGACCCTGTATGTTGAAATACACAATTTTACGATGGAATGAATATACTTTCCATATGTATCTGGATAATAAGTATAGTGGAGATATGAACTGAAATTCAGAAAACTAGGGTTTCAACCAAGAGTATGAATTCACTTAAAAAGCAGCTCCATTAATGATTTTCACTTTCATCCTCAATAAGGAAAAACTGAGGAGATGTTTCAACAGAAAAATCAGCCAAATCAGGAAGCTTTTTGAGGTTACTCACAATCAGCTTTGTTTTTGGCTGTTAATTATTTTTATAACCAACTCAACCTGACACATCCATTTAGACCATTACCAATAGGGTAGCAATTTTCCAGGAAGGCAATCATCCACAAAACCTCATTCATGCACCATTGATCAGTAAGAAAGCATAACTTATTGGTTATGTGGTTTAAAACTGCCTAGATGCTAATCTGCTCTTGCTTGTTTCTGGATGTATGACTTCAGAAAACACAAAAGTTTGTTTTGTTGCCATTTATCTGTTCCCTCTTTTGTTAAAACGCATTTTACATAATTTCCAGGAAAAATGTCAATTACTTGGGATTGTAAATAAGCCATGATTTTCTCAATCGCTTTGTTAGATAACAAAAAGCAGATGGTGATTTTTCAATATTCTACAGGTAGGTCTAGTGAAAGTATACCAAACATCCTTATAAATTGAAAAGGCTTTTTCATAAGAGCCTAGTACGTATTATTCGATGAAAATTGAACCAAAATCTGGAATGGTATCACATTTAGGTAGTACCTTATCAGCACCTTAGTTACAAGCATATACCAAAGCATCTGCAGCGTGAGTCTGCCACCTGCATCTGTGTTGTTGACCTACGTAGAGACGAGAGCCAACAAATCATTTAGGTCGTAAATAAATATAATGTATCTATGCAATCAAAAAGTTATCTAATATTCCCCGCATTGGTGATGATGAATACAATTAAGTTTAAAGCAAACATTTCCATTCATTTTTGGTGAGGCATTGGCAAATGCAAGGAAATAACATCAGTTAGGAGAACTTCGACAACTATATGCACACCTCCAACCAAAAAATAGAAAGATATGTAAAATAAAGAAGAAAATTGGAATGTGAATCCATTCTTGGACACCTATCCGGTAAAAAAACCTTCCAACATAATTCAATACATTAACATAATTCTTTTTATTTACTAATAAAAGAAAGGAAAAAGAAAAAGGAACAAAAGTAAACAAAACCTCTCCTAAGTTAAATGGTTGTACTTTTCCGGCAAATTAAAGAAACTACCTCAATTGTCTTTCCATTTGAAGCCGTGACAATGTCTCCAGGCCTCATGCCTGTTCCGCTTATCATATTCTCACAAGCAGCAACAATGAAATGAACCTGCAAATACAAGACCATTAACAGGTCATGGGTGTATACTGTATGCTACATTCAAATTGCTGGAGAATAGAAAATAAAACATCCAAATGGATTACTTAAGTAATTGTCCCATAGTTAAAACAAACAATGAGAACAACAACAACGATACAACTGGATTACCTCCACTCCGGGAGGTTTAATTTGAGCAATGGCTTTGGCTGCACCTAGAACTGCAGCTGAACCCCCCATATCAAACTTCATGAGCTCAATAGAACAGCCAGGTCCAGTTTTGATATTGTAGCCACCACTAAAAACATAAAAGATAAATAGTTAAACAAACATATAGATAGAGAACCCGCACTATCAAATGCACATGATAACATATATTATTATAGTGAACAGTTTTTTTAACAAATATTATTTTCCCTGCCATTGCAACAAGTAACAGAAAAAAGCAATAACACTTGAAAAAGAAGACAAAATATTGCCCAATGCCATGGGAATGGAAGAGACCCTTATCAAGGACAAGGAGTGATCACTAGTCAGCAGGCAACAGTTAAGAATACCTTATGACAAAAACACAATTCAGTAACTGATAATATTCTTTGTATACCCACCATTAACTTGAACTTACCAAAAGCAATAAATAATCAAATTAAAACATCTGTTTCTCTCTATATGTCAAATAACTGCAACAGGAAAAAAATAACTCATTTCCAAAATATACAATCCTGTCAAAAGTCAATCCTTTTCAATAATCCCAGTTTGGCCTTGACTGGGTCACTAAGGAGTTTGTAACACAAGTGGATGAAATGAGGATTTGCAGGAAGCAGCAACTGCAAGATGGAACCCATTTCAGTTCCTTGCATTGCTCTTTAAGACTCAAAATTTTGCTGTAAGGACATCGCTGTATGTTGATGCAATTTTTGGAGCCTCATCTGCTAACACCCCTGAGGTATAACATAAATGACATGATTAACAGTTAGAACTCTAGAATGGCATACAGGAACAGACATAAAAGAAAAAAAGATCATATTCTCACTATAGACAAGAAAGAAAAGGAATAAAAGGACAAAAAGACATCATGGAAGAATCCGAACACTGAATCATAGGCACAATATAAACTGATAATGCACATAATAATAAATGAAAATACATGAAAAACACAATAGTAACAAATTTTAAGCTCATACTGACTGAAATTGAAGTACATTGTGAGTGCATTCACAAGTTCTTTTCAAAATTATCCCAGAACAGACATCTTCCACGCCGCCGAGCTTCTTCTGTACTTCAGGACCAGTTCCAAGGCCGACAATATTCACAGACTTAAGAGCTGGCTTCTTTGACTCTGACTTAAACCTATTATCCTCATAAATGCCCAGCACAGTCCCTACCAAAAACTGAGGGATCAGACATTTATCACAAATAAACATGAACTTATCAGTTCTGACACAAATAAATCATAAGAATAGTGTACCAGAAGCTATGGCAGAAGCGGTAAAACTCTTTGTTTCAGCAGAAAGCCCCTCAGAAGGAAGCAAGCACAATGGCAGCATCACTTGCCTGAGCCACCTTGGCTGCGCTGCAGCAGTCTCATAGGGCTGGAGTGCTGCTGGGGTGAACTTGGTGTACACTGTCCAAGCCCAATCAAGCCAACCTTTTGGAGCCAAGACCCGGGAGCCTAGAATTGTTGACTGTCCAGCTTTTCAGTGAAATCTTCCTCAGATGATACTTCCAGCTAAGAGGCCACCCAACTGAGAATCTAGCTTCTTCAGAGTTGGGTTCTCAAACTCCAGGTTCCCATCTTTAGCCATGTCCTTCTCTGTAACACCCACTGCAAGAATGTCTCCTTTCCATTCCACCAAATCGATGTCTTTGGCAGTGAAAGAGATCTTTTGACATTTTAAAAACACAAAACATCTTTGATTAACACGAGAATCTAAGATCAAATCCAAAGTATAACTCACCCAATAAAAGAAGAATCAACCCATGACAATCAAACAAATGATGCGTGATGAAATTAATACAGACATCAGTATTTTCAATAAATAAGCAAACCAGAACAATTTAAAAGGAATGCACTCAGAACAATTTAAAAGTCATTTATAAATCCCAGAGAGGTAATCAATCAACCAGGAAAAAAAAAATCAAAAAATTATAAAGTTAAGAATAAAATAAAGTACTTGAGGGAACACAACAGTACAACCAGAACAAATCAAATAATTAATAATTTCTTAGCGGACAAACAAAAATAAAAATCCTTAATTTCACATAAACAAATAAAAAAAAAATGCATTCATACAGAAAAATAAAAAACCATTGGCAAAATCAATCTCAGTGAACCATATCCAACGTAGATAAATTAATCCAAACATATAAGGTAGAGGATTCCCGATTAAGAGAGAGAGAGAGAAGAGAGAGAGAGAGAGAGGGAGGGAGAGAGAGAGAGAGATTGAACGGAACTCATTGATTCCAAGCATATGCTAGCCCAACATAATCCCTCTCATGAATCAAACTATTAAAGAAAAAGAGAAAAAAAAAATAAATTGGTTTATTTAAAGACAGTAGGAGTATTCATCGATCTTCCCCCAAAACAATCATCCAATCCATGAAATATAGAACTTGACAACAAAAGTACACAAAACGTTCAACATAGAGATAGAAAGAGGGGGAGAAGAGAGAAGACCTTGGGTGGTTCGATGTTGGAAGGTTGAGTGAGGCCGAGAGTGGCCTGAGCGAGAGTGTGAGCCATGAGCTTCCCTCTGCGAAAAAACAGGGGTTTCCCTGTTAAGGAAATCGGAAAGGAAGGGGGAAGGCGGAGTCTGGTGAAAATGAGAGAGGAACAAGAAGAAGAAGATGAAGAAGAGAGGAGTGAGGAGACCCAAGAAACAACAATGGGGGACGATGCGGTTGCGGCCATTCTACGATGTGGGCGTCTCTATCAATTTATAGTGAAACTGCAAAGCTATCTCTCCGTGTCAATCGGACACTCCTCCCTCAGTCATCCAAAAGGTTGTTGCAACCATATATCGCTTTCTCCTTTTATTCCTTTTTGTTGGTTTTTTTTTTTTTTTAACATCCATCTTTCTTTCTTTTTTTTAAAGGTTTTTTTTTTTCATTTTCATTTTTTCCATGGTTAATTTCACACTTACAAAAAAATAAAAATTAAACCGAGGTTTTCTAGCCACGATTAATCCATGAGCCCTAAGATTAACACCTTCATGAATGTTAAGACTTTTTAAACTTTGAATATTTTACCGATTAAGATAAGCATGTATACTTGTTCCATAATTCTTTCACCTTCATGAATGTAGATTTTTTGGATTTTTTGCTTTTTCAATATTATATTTCTTTTTATGTATCAATACATTAAAAGTGAGTGTATGAATGATAAATTCGCTTTAATCATATTTATTACTATTAATAGGGTGCTTTTAACTAAATAAAAAAAGCTAAAAAATCTTGGCTTTTTCTATTGAAAAACAAACGTCATCTTAATTAAGGTTTTATTAAGAATAAATAGTTTTAATAGAATATAAATAATAATGTTATAATAAAATCATTAACTAAATCCGGTATGATATATTTACATAAATATCATAAAACAAATATTATATAAAATTCATTAAAATACTCTAAAAAAGTTATAAATAATTTTTTTTCTCAAAAGCACATTAAAAATTGATCAGATAATACTTATCTTTTGAAAATACTTATCTTTAGAAAATTATCAATGAATAGAAAATAATTTAAAATTATCATTGAATGAAAATAATTATAATATTCAATAATTATAATATTAAAATTTTAAAATATATTGTGAAATTTGATCATTAAAAATAAGTATTATTATAATTAGGTTTTATTTTTAAAAAAAATCAGATAATGTTATCTTTTAAAAAATTATCATGAAAATAATTATAATATTAAAATTTCAAATATAATTATTGAAATTTATCCATTAAAAATAAATTGTTGTTATTATTATTATTATTATATTTGTTATTAATTTTAAATTAAAAATATATTAATAGTAATTTATAAAATATTATAATCTTACTAATTATTTATTTTTTTTGAAGATTTTAAAAGATGAATATGAAAACAACATGTAATGTGATAAGATTTACCGGTAATATGTTATTGGAATGAGTATATAATATCAAAGCTAAGGTAGCTTTGTGGAAAGAACTGTTTCTCTACAGGTGGACTAATCCCCCCCGGCCGGAAATTTTCAAAATGTATCCTTGAGCTTAACGAAAATATCCTCGATAAAATTATTAATTTCTGATAAGCTGAAATGTCGGTCAACCAATTATCGGTCAAGATATTTATGAAAATTATACGTCCCGAATTAAGTGCAGTTATTGGTATTCATGGAAATCTGCGTGTCTCATATCATGAGACCCATACATGAGTAAATTGACCACGTCGGGCCCATACATCCATACTCATCAAAATATAACCAACTATATTGCAATAGTTTCGAGAGTTAATTACACTCTTATACAAACATGCATTGATCAAAATGTTTCATATATGTTTTACAAAAATACATAATCAAAGTCACATATCGGCTTTCTTCTCAAAAGCGGCCTTTAGTGAGCGTCGTCTTCTGAATCTTTGTCATGTACACAAAGGGAGGATTTAAGCGGCGATAATACGATGGTAGACAATCTCACCTGGGTTACTCTTACTGAGTCTTTCGTACGATGGAAAACACGTATTGAGTAGATTCGCGATTCCTCTTCAGATATGCATGTTATGAATGAGAATGCTTATTTCCACCCTTTCCCACTTCTCGGCACAAAACAACTTTCCTCCACGTATGCCTAAGCGAGTGTGAAAACATTATTTTCAAAACAAAAGGGTTTTGTTCTTAAAAACATAATACCAATTTTCGATAAAATTCTATTAGACAACCCTCCGAGGTGAATTCTTTGCGTAACTATCAAAAGCAGTCATAGGTCATCCTCGAGATGAAATTTATTAGACCATTCTCAAAGCGATTCTTCGGAGAAATCTTAATACCGAATTCATTTGACAACCATGTTTTTCATGTCATGCACCCATACCTATTGTTCTAAGTTACCCCGGCGCATATGAAATGCAACATGCCATTTCACAATAATTCATGTTAATATATCAAGCATGCATATATTAACAAAATTCACACAAAGCAACATGTTATTCATTCATAGTAATAACACCCAAAATTAGCTCATATGGGCTAATAAACAATCCAGCAGTCCATCTTGGAGCTACCCAAAGCATCACACAAATAATGCACGTGTCATTCAATCATAGCAATAACACACCAACACATAAAGCCACACACAAACAGTCCACGGTCAGTTTCGGGACTGTATAAAACTACTCTAGGGATTTCGTCACTCAATCCAAGTTTTTAAAACTAAACCATATGGCCTCTCATGGCCTCTTATGGCCTCCCATAGATAGCCATACCATACCCAATACAATTGTGACGCCCCAAAACCCGGGGGTTCGTTGACTACCCGTCAACCTGCGGAAAATCTATATGTCTCGTATCACAAGATCCATACCTGAGTAAAATTGCCACTAGGGCCCTTGCATCAATACTCATCAAATATACCCAACTATATTCCAATAATTCAAGAGTTATAACATTTCTCTTAATACAAATTCATATTAAAATCTACAATTCTAATACATAATATCCAAAAGCATCAAAGCCACAACCCGGCTTTCTTCAAAATCGGCCTCTAATTAGACCGTTTTCGGCGCCCACATGCTGAAAAATGTTCCCTCGGCCGGTGAGCTTCTCGCCCGGTAGTGGGAATCACCTAAATGGTTACTCTCCACCTAAGTGCATATGCAATGCTCAATTTAAACACACACTCAAATGCATCACATTGATCACCTTGGATATGCACATGCCCATTCCATGTCTCGAGTCCTCGTGGAGCTCCACTCACGACTTACTGAAGTAAATGTATGAGAAAAATATCATTTCAAAACAAAACTTGTTGTTCCTAAAATAAACTCTGAGATTCCGGTAAAAGATGGGACTACCCTCAGAGGCAGTGTGTTGAGAACTGAACCGGTCATGATCCTCATCCGAAATGATCATTGGATTGTCTCCCCAGCATTATCTGGAAAACCATCTTTTGTGAAATTCCTTTACTTAATCATGTCGTTTTCGAAAAACTTCGTGTCATGCACTCACACCTAATTTCCTAGGATACTCGGTGCATATGAAATGCATTATCATTTCAACCATTTTTATACCAATATATATAATATGCATATATTCTCGATTTTACAATCCTCACGTGTAATTCAACAATATCAACCATCACCCAAATTATCTCACTTGAGCAAATCACAATCATCTCGATGGCCCGTACATGATTATATTCCATATAATTGGCAAAATCACGATTTAAATACCGATGCTTTATCACCTTTGATTATATTTCCATATAATTGTGACATCATATAATACATGAAGTTCATGCATTAACCTATCCATTTCCACACAAATCAAGCCATTCATTCATCGATTTCAAACCTTGACACATGGGCGTTTTTTGGTCCATTTCACACAAGCTTGGAATTTGTTTTACAATCCCAGCGAGCACGTGGAAATTTTGTCAGTGGCGATCCGGCTCATCAACTCAGTTCTTCTTTGCGGAACTAAATTCTACATCCATTTTCGGTCTCTTACTCACCAAAACACAATTTAATGCAATTTATACCACGATTGCCCAATTGATCCATGGACTATCACTAAGCTGCTGAATAGGCTCCCATGATTCCAACAATTCGGTCCAGTTTTGGGACCGATCAAGCTTGACCGCTCCACGGCCTCGATCGGCTTCAGCGTCGTAAACACACTTAAATGGTAGCAGACGGATAAAGCTCTACCTCACGAGTTGGTTTGTTAAAAACTCCGGCGAATGCCCACATTAGCAATTCTCGATGTAGAACCACTTTGTTCTTGGCTGACCCCGTCAAATGGTCGAACACCGATCCTAGAAGTTGCCTTCTCTCTCTAAAAGCCCATAATTTTGAATGCTCTCTTCTCACTCCTTTGCGTCTCGGTAAAAAAATGGAAGAGCTCCTTTTAATCTCTCTTATCGCCACATGTCACCTTATGATTGGTTGAGAGGATTTCTTATCCACTCAACCCACCCACCATGGCTTTTCTATCCAATGACATCATGTCATGTGTCAACATGGGTCTCACCTTGAGCTCAAAGTTAGTGACTGAGGCTTGACACGTGGCACCGCGTGTGCCATGGGTCCTACACGACGCTCGTTTCCTCGAAAAACGTGTAAATTTTGACTGTCTCAGAATTCGACGAAAATCAACGTGGTAGCTAGATTTCACGAGACGATTCCAACGGTGAAATCCGTTTCATCATCCGAGATCTATAAAAATTTCGGATTTTTACAGAAATTACGATATTGCCCTTTATGAGAAAATTGGATTTTCTCGGGGTTTCACAACAATAGCCTACAACATGCCATGTGATGGTCATGTCATATCCTGGCTATTCACCTCAACACAACCAGGTAACCTGCAACTTGGTGCAAAACATAGATTTTCAGTAAGGTTATGATCTCCCATAGCCCTCCACAGGCACATGGTTGTGACTCTTGACCTCAGCCGGCCGATCGACAGTCCAAGAACACCCAAACGGTGCCCGGACGGCAGCTATGATCAGTCCAAGTTCGAAGGTCAAGACACGGCGTGCTGTACCAATTCGACCTGCCTTGGCCAACCTACCCTAGCCAGCCAAGTCCAGCACCCACTGCCCTCCACAGGCACATGGATGAAATCTTGACTCAATGGGCTTTCTATAGAGTCTAAGAACACCCAAAACTGAATGCTCTGACGGTCAACATGACCGTCCGGCCTGGAGCCACACACGAAAGTTAGCCCCACTCCTGAAGCCAACCCGGTCCCTAGGCCCTAGCCCAAAGACCCACGCCCTCCACAGCATACTGGGCTGAAATCTTGACTCACGGGCTTTCCAAAGAGTCCAAGAACACCCAAACGAGCGCATAATCTCTCCTGTCGAGATTCCACACAGTAGCACCCACCACAAATGTTCTACCTGGATCTGTCCTTGTCCCACACGGACCTAGCAAATCACTCTCCACAAGCACATTACTGGAATCTTGACTCAATAGGCTTTCCATAGAGTCCAATAACACCCAAAACGGAGTTCCTCGAACGGCAGTTATGACCTTCCGGTCGAGGTCACACATAAATAAACTCGGCCGAGCTAACCTGATTCTGGTTGAGCCTCTCCTTCTTTCCTTTCCCTTCCTCTTCTTCTCTTCTCTCTCTTCTCTCTCTCTCTTCTCCCTCTCTCCCTCTCTCTCTCCCTTCCCCTCCTCTGAACTGACCCGGACCGAGCTCACCACTGTCCTCCACATGAATATGAATGGAATCTGACTCAATGGGCCTTACAGAGTCTGAAGAAAATTCTAAACGGAGTTCTGACTGCCAGAAGTTATGACCTTCAAGTCGGGAGGCACATGTAGTGAAACCCAACCGAGATGACTTGACGTGGCCGAGCTGACCTAACCTGAACAAGCTCACCTAATGTCCTCCACAGGCATATGAATGGAATCTTAACTCAATGGGCTTTCCATAGAGTCTAAGAACACCAAGCGAGTTCGTGACGGCTAGCTATAACTCCGAAGTCGAGGTCACAATAAACCCACCGAGCCGACCGACGAGCCGAGTCAATCTCGACTGACCCGGCTGTCGACCTGACCGCCGACCTGACCTGACCTACCAAGCTGACCTTTAGCCTGACACTTGTTCATAATCTCGTCGTCAACTTCAACCATTCACCCTAGTCACTGTAATTTCATTAGATCATCAGGCAAATGATCATAACTCAGCCATAGTATATTCCAAATCAAAATTAAAGTCAATACCACTCACCATGGATACACTACCAGCACCACACAATTTCCTTTATTTTCCCACCCAAAACCAGTTCTAAGGTCCGGGTTAATGTACTACCACAATATGGTAGCTTCCCAAGGTTCAAATACAACTAAACATTCCCTTAAAGTAAGCATGTTCAACACCATTATTCATTTTAACTCTAACACATAAAAATGGCACATAAGGATAATTACTTAGTCCAAAAATCAGTCCCCGGACTATCCGAAAACAATCCCGGAATCTCCAACACAATGTCCCACGCTCTCGGGATCTGCTCACATGACCACCACTACTCACACAATCCATGCCATTTGAATGACCCTTAGACAAGGATTAAACCAAGTAGGAGAAAACCCCCTATCTCTTGGAGTTTTTCAAAACTCTCCGATTCCGGTCTCTACTTGTAGCTCTTGTCACGAGGAAAGACTTTCACTCTTGCTTCTCCAGGAACCGATGGTCCGATCGTCGGAAAATCTAGAGAGAAGGTAGAACCTCTCTTTCTAACTCTTCCTCTCAAATCTGGTTTGCCTTTCTCTCCCTCCTTTCCCCTCTCTTCCAACCGCTTGAGAAGATAAGCCTGTCGTAGACGTCCTCTCACTTGCCACTTCGTCCAATTATATGGCCTATCCCGGATTACCCTTATCACCTTATCCATCTACCTTGGATTTCCTCCAATCATGTGTTGCCACATGTCTCTTCTAGGTCCCACTTGAGCTATTTGTTTGATTAGCTCTCCATCACACTGTCTCATCTGAAGACTAAATGCACCCGCCGTCCCGCACGACTCTCGCGCTCGAAAAACGTGAAATTCATCAGATTGGAATTCAAATTCAAATTAACCCGTGGTAGCTGAAGATTTTCAATAGATGATTTCAACGGCGAAGTCCATTTCACATACGTAGATTTGTAGAAGCAAAAATTCATGATTTTTGACCAAATTACTGCTTTTGGCCCTTTATCCCAAAAATTGGATTTTCCCAGGTTTCACAGATATTGTAAATCCAATGTTACCGATATATCGATGAAAATTGTCTATATAACCCTATTAATTTGAAACCGTGACTAAATCTATACTACTATTAAAAGTACAAACTGTTTTACATTTCCAATTCCAAAACTATCCTTAATTTTGATTTTTACTTTCCATAAATATCCTTAATAATACTAATAATCAAGTTAAATAAAATGTTATCTTTTCATTAACACTTGAATACCCCCAATATATATTATATGATACCATATTAACTTTTCAGTTTTACTGGCCACTCGATTTATTTACTCATTTTTTATATTCTGTGTTTTTTAGAAGCAAGTGGTTTCCAAAGTTAAAGTTTTACGCTTCTCGGGTTTGAATATTTCTATGCTTTCGTGAAATATTTCAAATTAAATTTTAACGGTTGTTGTGACTTTGCTTTATCCTTATTCTCATATATATTTAATTGTTCTCATTCAATCGAGATGAAGCCTTCGATAAAGACTTGAGTGTCAAAAGCATAAAAAATCTCATAAATGGCAAAACCATGGCATTCTTCTCTTTGAAGTGTCACCATGATAAACACTATAACAGTTAATGCAAAGTCAAGACATAACTTCTAAGACTGTGGTTAAAGTTCAAAAAAGGCAGGTTTTGAGAGTAGAAGGAAATAAGATCAAGGATGCACTCAATAAGCTAATTCAAGTTATAGAAGAATAAAGACGTATTTGGGATGTTTTCTAGATCAGATTATATGACTTGCATGCCAAGTTATTTACCTTCCTTTTAGTTTATTTATTTTCCTTAGTTTATTTTTATTTAGGATTTGTTTCCTTTCTCGTCTTTAGTCAGGATTTAGGTTAAAGATTGAAAATGTATATTTTGTTTTTATTTCCTTTATAGCTCAGAGCCTATATACAGTCGTTTCTGTTTATAATGTAACTATATAGAAGAATATGAATTAAAAAATCCTGTTATGAGAGTTTTCTCCTTGCTTCTCCAGTTAACTTTTCAATAACTTATCGGATTTTTCCTGCAGATTCATCCTATCACCCTATCATCAATCAATCATTCCATTATTATCAGGGCATCTCTAATATTTCTCATCGACTTATCAATCAACATTTTCATGCTTGATTGTAGTGTCTTCATTCAATCGACTTATCAATCAGCCATTCCCATAGTTAATTGCATTACATCTTCACCATCCCGAATTTATCAATCAACTTTTCATAATTGATCGTAGCTGCCTTCTCATCTCTTCATCGACTTATCAATCAACCCTTTTATAGTTGATTGTGGCATCTTCATTCCATCGACTTATCAATCAATCATTCTATAATTGATTGTGATGTCTTCACTCTTCCCCTTCGAACCTGATCGTAGAGCTATCCAAGAGAGTATCCTATTGCAAGTTGCGTCGATCCGCGAAAACCTTGCATCAACAGTGCAAGCTCTTTTTGGACCAATGGTTCTTCCTTCACTCATGAATAAAGAGTTATGTCAACTTCACTTTAAATGACTTCAATAAAGTTCAAGTTGTCAAATAAGATCTTCCAAAGTAACAGACTTGTTTTCTTGCTTTCTACAATCTCTCTATAGTGAAAAATTCTAAGTGGTTCTACCTAGACTATATATGTAAAACCCGTGAAAATTTTAAATTTAAACTTTTCATAAAAAATGGCAAAACAGTAATTTATCGGAATAGTCTCGGAGAAAAAGCTGAGATTTTTCTAGATCTTGGATGATGAAACGGATTGCACCATTGGAGTTGTCTCGTGAAATCTAGCGCACCCCACTGCATAACTGCCTGCACTCGAGACAAAATGAATTTCACGTGATTTTGGAGAAGCACAACGAGCGTTCGGGGCGACACATGGCAAGCCATTCGGTGATACATGACGCAATTGAGCGAGGGTGACACATGGTAAGCCATATGTCACAATGCATGGCAAGGCCTATGCATGTAGGACACATGGCATGCCATGTGTCAACATGCATGGCACATTTGAAGGCTATATATATAGACGTCTAGTTCACCTCCAGGAGAGTTCCAGTTCAGTTCGTGGAGGGCAGCAAGAAGAAAAGGGGAGGAAAGGAAAAGTGAAGGAAAAGGGAAGGGGAGGAAGGGAAAAGAGAAAGGGAGGAAAGGAAAAGAGAAATGAGGAAGAGAAAGGAAAGAAGAAAAGAGAAGAAAAGGAGGAAGAAAGAGAAGGAAGAGGAAAAGGAAGGAGTCGCCAAGGAAGGAGCGTAATCTCGATTTTAAAAGGACCCTAATCGTGCTACAAGAGGTACTCTCCTACTTCCTGCTATTTTATGCCTTATAGCAACGAATGGCATAATAGTTTCATTTCATTTCAAGGCAAATTTGCTTAGATGTGTTGCCGAAGGTTAAGCTGCGTGATGCTTAAAGACCGGTTTCACGATCGGACCGGTTTCAAGACCGGCAACACCGCGGTTCCGGGACGGCAAAACTCGAGCATAATGGCAAACGGGGTGTGCCCAAACGCACCACCACCGGCGCCAACTTTGATGATCGTAATTTCGCTTAAACTCCGTCAAGACGCTTCTGGACTCTACGTAAAGCTCGTTGAATCTAGAATTTAATAAGATAGCGCTCAGCTCAAACCATGGGCTCAAACATCGTCTTGGCCACTGACATTTGAGAAATGGTTTGTTCTGCTCGAACTCGCTGAACCCGCTTGTATCTTAAACGCCGTACTTACGCATTTCGCCCGAACAGTGGAATTATGCGGTTACTGCTTCTTTCGCGGTAGATTACAGCGTCGGGACTTTTCTTCGACTAAGTCCAAATTATTTCTCGGCGCCAAGACGCCTGATTTATGTCAGGGAATGGCTAATGTGTTATTGTCGTGAAATTGAATAATATGTTGATGTGTGGATATATGTGATAAAAAATGGAAATAATTATATGTAATAGTATAATTTATCCATGACACCCTGACATGTAGTGTAATGTATACTGTGACAAAGTGAAGGTGACATGTAGGCATGAAATGACATGCATTACATATGCATTGCATTTATGCACAAGACATCACATCGAGTCGAGTGTGAGTGCATGGTCAAGGTCGATACACATTTTAAACAATTCTGTATAACTACGTTAGAACACAGCTACGATTTTAATGGAGAAAATCAGAATTACATAGTCTGCCTGATTTGGAATCCATGGTTGGAATGTCTTCTTGATGCAGGAATTGATGAAGAACTCCGCAA
This sequence comes from Tetrastigma voinierianum, assembly GCA_016808115.1. Classification (NCBI taxonomy): domain Eukaryota; kingdom Viridiplantae; phylum Streptophyta; class Magnoliopsida; order Vitales; family Vitaceae; genus Tetrastigma; species Tetrastigma voinierianum. The sequence continues at coordinate 49,061 of JAEQBH010008756.1, forward strand.
AAAGAAACGACCTCAAGATCTTCTCCCCAATTGACCCTCAAACTCGAATCCGGGCTTAATGAGAATGCCTCTCACGGATCTCTTTAAAAAAAATTTCAAGGCTCTGGTGATGTGAGAATTGTAATCGTGATCCACTTAGGGTCTGGGAGGGACTCAGTCCTATTTATATCGAGTTCCTCACTACGCCCTCATCATGGGTCACGCACTCAAATTTCATGCCACACTAGCCACCCCATATGTTTTATTAAGAAGCCTCCAATAATCTCATCACTGGGACCAAACTTAATCCAGCTTGCTTTAATTAATAAAGCCCACATAAAAGAAAACTAACATTCTCCCACTCCAAGGATGAAAATATCTAGCTTCATGATATACTCCAGAATTGATTTCCACGGATATATCGGAGATATATCGGTGGATATTTTTACATGAATACGATATATCAAAATTAATAAAAATACATTTAAATTGGGATTTTGGAAACACTTTATAAAAGTGTAAAACTGAATGATCAAATAATGAAGCATATATTTGATATTATATCGTAAACGTGTCTTCTACTCATCAAATGAAGATCGATGTGGCTCCATTGCAACATTTGATGAAGTGGATCCCATCTTCGTGAAGCATAATAAATATACAAGACATGGTGTTCTGATAATATTGGTTATAAGATCGAACATGCCATGTGGCGGAAATGTCTTCACTTGTACCCACAACTTCCATGGATGCAAGAAATCAAAGGGGTTCACCCATGTTCGCTTTTGAAATCCTTGTTGCATTGATAAAAGAATGCTTGTCTGATCGAAGATGAGGATAATTTATCATTCCACATTCTTTCACTGCAACGGGAAGCCGAAGGATTTGATTAAGGCTGACCATAAGTCATTGTGAGGAGGAAAAATTGTTACCGCCATTGACTGAATCAATCGTGACAGCCAATGCTCATAGATCCAACCAGTCGACAATGAATCCTCATTGTGATGTGCCATCCTCTGCTGTCTTCCACCCTATATGGCTTTCAATGGCTCTAATACCGCATTTCAGCCTCCTAGACCCGTGGTCTTCATCTCTCAGGTAGCATGCGTGAAATCATCTTCACCAAAGAATGGACTCAATGGATATTGACTTATTTGTCGACCGTTAACATTCCACACCCATCATTTCCGCATCACTACCATCATTGGTCCCTCCTCTTGAGCCATCATTGCCTCGTAGTTGAAGTACCGCCAAAACTAGTTCACTCACTATGTCTCAACACTTGAACTGGCCGAGGGTCGAGAATCACCAATGGTCGAACCGGTCTCCCTATGTCTCGACCGAACTTCTACTCTGGTCAACTTCTTCATAAAACACGGTCAACATCAACACTGCACCTTCTCGAACATGCTAGCACTGCGGACGATTTCCATCTTCATCATCCAAATGGAGAGGTCTAACCACTGAATAATTGATTATCCTCTCTTTCACCAAACTCTACTGTCGAAAATCAAGGTAATTCTTTTCAAGAACTTTATCCGACTGGCATATCACGTGATCTTTAGTTTCATGTTATAGTAACAAAAAACTAATTGTTGGAGCTTAGGTACAATGATTTCTTTGTTTTGTAATGTATTAGACAAATGTGCTCCAATTTCTCTCACATGTCAAGAAGATGCAATAGGCAAGAACTTTAATGTACAAATTCTCACGTAGAGTGTGGTTTCCATACATGAACCAATTATTCAAATGGCAAGTAATAAAAATAAGTAACATTCAAAATCTAATAATAACATGAAATAGGCTTATTTTTATTGTTTTAATGAGAAATACCAACTGTGAACCATTAAATCTCTCGAGGCCATTACTGCTCTTATCACCTAATCCTCTCTTCGCATCTCGAAACATTACAAGTCGTGAATCAAAATACATGTCTAATCGCATAAGTGTAGTTTAACCACCAACTCAATCGCTTAATTAGATTTGTAACCGCGATGTACCTCATTTCCAAAATTACCAATGCCCGAAGTAGAAGATAATCTTCATAATACTTCGTGGAATGTACTTGAGTAACTCGGTCACCATTAACTCCTGTGTCTATATTAAAACCTGATTCAAATAATATACGTAAAAGTGATTTAGAATTAGTATGTCATAAGAGGAAAATAATATACATTAAGTGTGATTAAGATATCGCTTAGTTACCAAATAAGCATGAAGAGGATGTTTGAGCGTTTCTATCCCAACGATCTCAAGGATGATTGTTTCACCCACCTCGTGAACAATGAAGTCGATAAATTTCATTTCATTACCCGAATCAACTCATACACAAATGGCGTTTGTCGGAATGACTTCAGAATCAACAATGCGAAGAATCAGATATAGTGGCTCATATATTGATACTAGCTTAGAGACCTTCTCCCAATATGTATGGATCAAACATGAGCACTTCAACATCACACCAACGGGTCGATCGACTAAGTCAAGGTAAAGCCCATTCATCATCGATAAAGATCTTCTTCAAATCTCACCTCTTTTAGAAGACTTTCAGGCGATGTAATTTGTTGTAAACTTGTTGCCCCTTGACGAGCAATATCTCCACCTCACGTGTCTTTCTCACTTTCGCAAGCAACCAACCATGATTGTAGATGAAGTCAGATTTCGGCATCGTAATTAATTCGAAATGGTAAATTTTGAAGAATGTCTTCAAACATCAAGTCAATGCAAAGAAGTCTGCGATGGAGTCCAATATAAATCGGTAATTCTTCATTAGCAACTTTCCGCCTCACAAATGCCGATCCATTAATCGTGAATAATTTGCACAACATTTGTTTCACCTACTTCGATCACGACCTTCAAACAAACCGTAAATGTATTTGTTGTCCTTTATCTTGGTTCCGACGCATCAACCGACTCAGGAATATCAGGCTTCCTCTTAATATACCTATGAAATTAATAATGCTCAATTTTGTGGGTCTCATTCCATCCATCGTACATAATCGCACACCCATATCTTCCATTTTTTCATGTTCACATAATCTTCCATGTCTTTATAATTCATATCCAAGTATTTGTTTTTGATTTCATATGAGATGGTGGCTCTATTCCCATGCCTACAAGTAGAATTAATGAAATTAATTATCTAGTTTTCAATTATAATATAAGATAATAATTTATTAGAAATCGAAAAGTGATCGTCACATACCAAATTATTACAGCACCAAAATTACGTTTCAAGTGGCGAGAGTCTCGTCAGAGGCGCAATACTCTCATGAAGAATTCCACGATTAGTCGGCCCATCGCTTTGATCGGAACTCACCTTTGAAAAGATTTTTAATGTTCTCGTTCACAAGACTCAGATAATGATGCAGCAAGCTGTGGTAATGATCCTGATCATTCTCACACTTTGAGATCTTTGTACGCGCTTTGATTAGCCTGGCTATGGTTGTGAAGGCTCACCGTTGCAATATCTCACTACATCGGCAGAAATTCGTTTATTTAAAAAAATTATTTAATTTAAACATTTACCCATTTTTTTCTTTTTGGCTTCCTCATAAATCCTTCTTCTGTCATTTGCCCATCTCGCACATGCACGACATGCCGCTCGAAAATCAGTTCTCTCATCAGGGGTCATGTCACCCAGATACATATATACATCTTCCTCTCTTCTTCCTCCCCATCCTCATCATCATCATCAATGAGATGTCTATCGCCCCCCATCGTGCTCCTCGTAGTCAGGGCGCTATCATCTTCTATATCACCCGGCTCTTCGCTTTTTCTTTATTTTTCTCGTCTAAAAGTTGTTTACTTTCGTTTCACTTCGAGGCACATTTGGGCACTTTTGTATTGGGAAGGATCCGAATGCGATGTGTGATATTTAAAGCTTGAGCGATCCCACCACTCCGTATCACCAAATCACAAGAATCGCATATCAGACCATTTCTATTCTCCATATAATATTTCCATGTCGATCTCGACCTCCAATATTACTTCCACTAGCCATCCTATTATTATACAATTGAAAATGAATTTATTTTTTATATAAAATAAATAAATTTATTATATATATATATATATATATATATATATATATATATATATATATATATATATATATATATATATATATATATATATACAATATTAACTAATATATAAATTTACTTTAAAATATTAACTAACATGAAAGATTAATTAATTTATTAATATGCATACATAATATTAACTAATATATAATTTTTATTAATATGCACATATATAACTAACTTGTAGTTCTTTAAAGAATTCACCACTATTTAATTTATTATAGTAGTAAACCATATATTATTACATGATATTTAATTAAAGCTTAAACTATATATTTGTATTTTATGCAATTTATAATCTAATGTCAAATTAAAAATATATATATATATATATATATATATATATATATATATATAGTATATTTATTATAGTATATAAAACCATATTATTATATGATATTGTTCTTGAAGCTTAAACTAATATATATTTTTATTTTATGCAATTTATAATCTAATGTGAAATTATAAAAAAAAAAGTAATGTATATTTATTTTAAATAATACACCACTATTACATTTATTATAGTATATAAAACCATATTATTATATGGTATTTACCTTAAAGCTTAAAATAATATATATTTATATTTTATGCAATTAATAATCTAATGTGAAATAAAAAAAAACTAAAGTATATTTATTTTAAAGAATACACCACTATTAAATTTATTATAGTATATAAACCATATTATTATATGATATTTACCTTAAAGCTTAAAATAATATATATTTATATATTTATGCATTTTATAATCTAATGTGAAATTATAAAATATATAGTATATTTATTATAGTATATAAACCATATTATTATATGATATTTACCTTGAAGCTGCAAATAATATATATTTATATTTACGCAATTTATAATCTAATGTGAAATTATAAAAACTAATGTATATTTATTTTAAAGAATACAATTCACTATTAAATTATCATATTATATAAACCATATATATATTTATTGGTGTATTCTAAGCTTAAAGCTTAAAATAATATATATTTATATTTAATGCAATTTATAATCTAATGTGAAATTATAAAAAAAACTAAATTATATTTATTTTAAAGAATACACTACTATTAAATTTATTATAGTATATAAACCATATTATTATATGATATTTACCTTAAAGCTTAAAATAATATATATTTATATTTTATGCATTTTATAATCTAATGTGAAATTATAAAAAATATATAGTATATTTATTATAGTATATAAAACCATATTATTATATGATATTTACCTTGAAGCTTAAAATAATATATATTTATATTTAATGCAATTTATAATATAATGTGAAATTATAAAAAAAAAAACTAATGTATATTTATTTTAAAGAATACACCACTATTAAATTTATTATAGTATATAAAACCATATATATATATATTGGTGTATTCTAAAGCTTAAAGCTTAAAATAATATATATTTATATTTAATGCAATTTATAATCTACTGTGAAATTATAAAAACTAATATAAACTATAGTAGTATTATGAATTAAAATGTTATCTTAGACTAATATTATGTTAATCATAGTAATATATATTTATCTTAGACTAATATATATTTGTATATTATTAAATTTATAATGTAATATGAAATTATAAAAACAAACTAATATATAATTAACATATAAATACAAAAATAAATGTAAAAGTATAACTATTAAATACACAAAACATAAATACAATAAGAAGTAAGAACATACCTTAATTAATCTTGTTGAAATTTTGAGCTTCAACCCTTAAACACCAAAATTTCCACCTTTTTTGGAGATATATAACAAAGAAAAATAATTTTGAGATGAAATGAAGATTTGATGAGTAGAGAGAGTTTGTGAGAAAATAGAGTGATTTTGAGTGGTATTTATAGGATTTTTTTGGGTCAAAAAGGCTATAGAATGGTCAAAATATAATTAAGATTTAATTCTAACCGTTGGATTTAGTTTTGGTGAAAATCTGACCGTTGGATCTTCTTCTAGCCGTTTGGATCAATCCTCAGCCGTTGGATCAAGCTGATTTACCTGCCGTTTGGATCAAAAATTTGACCGTTGGATCACATTTAAATCGTGAAACTGGGCCGCTGATCAAACCCATTCAAATATATTATCGGGATCGGGTCAAACTAGCCGCTTGAAAAGGAGGCTCGATCCTGACAAATTTGATTCAGACACGATCCGGAATGATAGCAGTTACTGAGCAGAGTCGACGATATATCAAAATATCGCCAATATATCGATATTTTCGGTATATTCCAGCTGATATATCTCCTTAAAAATTCTCAAAATATTTCCCACGCCGCTATCTCCCACGTGTCGATATTTCCGAATCGATATTCGCCCGTATTCGATATTTCACGAAATATCTACGATATTTTACCGATTTTATGATTTTTCCGTAGTGCGACTTTATGTATCAAATATCGCTTCGTTAACCTCCCGATACACCGAAATACTCCACGATATTCGACATTTCCCGTCTCACTCGCGATATTAATCAAAACAAAACCGCGGTGCGCACTTTATATGGGTTCGTAGATTATTCTTATCAAATAATCCGATCCCATAAAGTCTCGAACACCGAATCACGGCAGAATTGCGACTTATCACGTTGCGCCTTCCATAATACGAGCTAACTTTACCGGAGATGGATTCAATATTTGCAGCGCATGAATCTGACAATACCTCATAACGAAAGGATACTACGTGTTATCCATTTTGTTAGTCCAAATTCTCTCCCTTATGTCACAAACCTAAATGCCACCGTAGAATATCCATCACTGCTCCAACGAACCCGTATACGCTACCTTAATAGGCAACTTTACTTTACGTGTAACAAAACATGCCGTTAAGGCTACGCCAAGAATGCCCCAGAGACCGTATTCAAGGTTTACACAATGCCTCAGGATTTTCAATTATAATGTGTACTAACTGATAAACCTACATTCACAAATACCTTATCAAATGTAAAAGAGTTGGATACAAATTCAATTATCACCAAAATGTAAATGAAATCGATTCATCCTTCATAAGCATAACATAAAAACTTAATAGCCCCACTTAATCACGTGATCCTGCGATACTCTAAGCCCATGTTAATGACATGTCGATCAAATACACAAGGGCGAAGGCCTTTAGTTAGCTGGATTCAAGAATCATATCATCTCTGTTGATATAAACACTTCAACGCCAAATTTGCTTAACTTTTTCCTTTATAACAAGTACTCAGACCTCCACGTGCTTGGGACTCTGAGACCTCTCGTTGTTGTTAGCAAACAACACCGCAGTTATCACAATACAACCTGTATGGGCCTATCCACAAAATCAAAACACGTTAACTCCTTAACGAGGTTTCTGGAGCCAAATCGCTCGAGTAGCTGGGTCGAAAAGCATGTTACAAACTCCACAGATGGTAGAGGATGCAATTGATTTCTGCTTCTCACTTTTCCATGATACCCACCTCCCGCTAACTTCTTAAAGATATAAATCCGCTTGTTGACTTCTTTTCATCCCGATGCCCAAAGTCCTAATCAATACCCAACTAGTCAGAGGCCCGAACACGCTTCAGAAACTACTCATATAGTCTGGTCTCTTATACCTCATAACCTTTCTCAAGTAAAAGAACCCACGATCATGTCCTCGGCTCAATCGATCCGCCTGTAAGTCCCGCTTGCAAAGGCACATCGCCTAGTGCATACTTCCTTGAGCATACATAATACTCCCAAGTGCACTAGCATAAGGTACATTCTTCATTCGGGCTTTCTCTATATCCTGAACGGCGACATCGCGATAAGACTCAACTTTATCACCTTACGCATGCGAAAGAATTTCGCTTACATTGTCGACGCTGTTGAATCTTCTAAAATCTCGATCAACATATGCCCTCTGAGATAAACCCAATAGTCCGCGAGAACGATTCCTATGAATCTCAATGCCTAGGACAAAAGACGCCTCACCAAGGTCCTTCATATCAAGAAGCCTGACAACATCCGCTGTCTCATGCAAGAAACTGTCATCAAGCTGCAAGGATATCATCCACATAGAGTATTAGGAAATGAATTTCCTCCCACCGACTCGCAGATATACATTGATCTACTTTGTTCTCAACAAAACCATACTGGGCAAGCAACACTATGAAACTTCAAGTACCATCGTTTGTGAAGCTTCGCTGGACCATAAATAGACTTTTTCGCCTACATACAAGTTTACTCTCGAATCATTTGCCACAAACCTTCAGGTTGCATCATATAGACTTCTTCATTAAGGTCTCCATCGAGAAAGGCAGCTTTAATACATCCATCCGTGTAACCCATATCAAAACGAAGAACTAACGCTACGATCACCTGGTTAATCTTGTAAGAGACCTGAGAAAGTCATTTCCATAGTCTACTCCTTCTCTCGAGTGAAACCTTTCGCTACCGCTCCGGCTTTTAAACTTTTCAACCTTTCCTCTTTGTGAACCCTTTTAGGGTCTTATACACCCATTCGCGTACCTAACGGGTCTAAGGACCTTCTCGTGTAATTGCTAATAAGTTCCCAAACTCCATTATGCCTCATAGATTGGATTTCATCTCTCATCGCATCCAACCACAGCTCGATCGAGGACAAGAAATGTTCTTTCCCTCATAGTTATTGACGCCGCGTAACCGATGATCGTAGTCTTGCTCTCCTATATAGACTAAATAGTCCTGGTATAGTTGATCGTTCCTCCTCAGCTGATCTCCCATCGGGAGTAGTAATAGCCACATCCCGCACCCGAGAGCCTTGATGAACTTCATTAGGAGCCGTCTCAACAATGTGATCCCTAGTCTCAACAGTTCAAAATGGTGTGTGGGAGTTTCACACCATCTCGTATGGGAGGAGATATAGATACCACATACCATCGTACTATCTTCTCCTCAATAGTCCAGGAGCGCCTACTCTCTTCTACCACACAAAACCCAAAACTTAACAACGCCCGTGATTCCACAATTCTTGTGCCTATCGGGATTATAGAACCGATATCCCTTCAATGTTCCTGTAAGATACAAAATAACATCGAAAGTGGTTCTCCGAGTCCAACTTACTTAATGTCGATTATATAACTTACTTCGCAGACATCCCCAAACCTTAAGATGGTTTAAGCAAGCTTTCACCCACCCATAACTCAAAAGGAGTCAATGGAACAACTTTCGTAGGTACACGATTCAAATGTACAAAGTCGTTTTCAAAGCTTCACCCCATAGAAAACCGTAATTTGTCCTACTTATCATAATTCTACCATTTCCATAAGAGTACGATCGCGCCTCTCGGCTATACTCCATTTTGGCCAGACTCCCAGCATGTGAACCGTGCCAATTATCCCAGTCCTTCACATTCGCGACGGCCCCTTGTCGTCCAAAGACGCCATGCTTGCCATAATACTTCCACCCTGGCCGTATCTAACAACCTTATGACTCCTTCCCAATTGTTTCACTTCAAACCGAAAATCTCAACTTGTCAAGAGACTCGACTCTTTTCTTTAATCAAGTACAAATAACCATATCGAGAATAGTCATCAATAAATGTGATGAAATAAAAATTTCTACACAAGGTTGCCACATAAGGTCCACTTATAATGTGTGTGAATGACTTCCAACAAGTCAACTACTGACCGCGCTTTTCTTCTTATCTGGGTCATTTTACTCCCTATTAAATAGTTTCACAGATATCTCTAAGTCGCTTTTTAAGAGTTAAAAGGTGATGAATCTTATTAGCCTTCTACTCTATCCTTAGAGATATGGCCAAGTCGTTTATGCCATAATGCATAAGACTCCTATCCTAGGTAGTGGTCTCTTGTAAACAAATTTTTCGTACCGTGATAGTTACGATATGTCAGCTTCCGAGATAAACTAATTCGTATAATCCGCTGACATATGACAAGATTCAACCTTATTCAATTAAGAAATATTGAAATAATATTGCTCTTAATTTCAAAAGAATAATCATATGAATCCAAACATGATATCGAAACTAAATTCCTTCTAAAAAGAAGGCACATAAAATGTGTCTTTCAACATCAACTTAAAACCGTAATCCAAAACTAAGATTACATCTCCCACGAACATGACTTCCTTCAAATTTCTTCTCAAGTATTTCCCACAAAGCGGAGCTTTGATTCATCCTTTGCTCGCTTCCTCCCATTTATGAATCCTGCATGGTAATGCAACATGATTAGTTGCTCCACTATCAAGCCACCAAGAACCTGATGGTGCTTCGTATAGGTCGGATTCACAAACAAGTATTAAAGAATCGCACTGTAGTTTCTCCACGCTGACATCCAAGCTTTGAATTTGCAATACCCTTCATGTGACCTTTCTTCTAACAAAGAAGCAATGATCACCATCCTTTTCAAGAATGTCTTTCGACCCATATCAAGCCGATTGACCTAAGAGTTTCTACGGCACCTTTACGAGTTCGACTTTTGAACTTTATTCTTCCTCTTATGGGGATCTCTGCAGCATATAAGGCCATATGCTCTTATCCTTCTTAAGCTTCTTCTTCCTCCCTCGCCACCACACCTCGCTAATGTCATTTATCGACCAAGTTTCATCTGGGAATTGTAGCTTGTCTCTTATAATCCCAAAATCGTGGAAGGGTGTTCAGTGGCTTGACGACAATGCAAGCATCAGAATGGTAACATTAAGAGCTTGAGTTTCGCTCTTTAGGGTCCACCATCCTCAGATACAATCTCTAACCCCCACCGTACTATCATACTTCATGTTGAAGAGCTTTTTGAAGAAGTGTTCCAACCCTCAAGATCGATGAAACTCGATTTCTAGCCTCTATATCAATTACCTCCTAAGAAGATAGCCATCGGGCAAACCACTTTTCAAGTGTTCTGTATGGATTTCTTCATTGTCAACAAGCAAATCCTATTGCTCCTCTCCTGTGCAGCCGTAGTCCGCTTTCTCAAATTCAAGACTAGAGGTTGTGATATTCACAGCCTTATCCATTGTAAGCGCCATGTGAACATCCGCCAAATCCATCTAAATCAAAATCTCTTCCATTTCTTGAAATTAATCCAAAGATCTCAATTGAAATGGAATTACTCATCACGTAAAAATTGGATCGAAAAATAAAATAAAACAATACAATCCCAAGATCATGTGAATACTCATAGAGAATTACATACATCATCACATAATCACCTTCAAGGTAAAAATATGACATAACAGACATTCTCCACATGACAAATGGCCATGAGAACATATTCTAATCCTTCTGAAATCACCACCTCGGGGTGTATGAACCACTAAGATCGCCATTCCTCAAGCACATGCCATACATGTATCCTCTCCATGAACTAACACAGACCACCTCCTCAGAGTATGATCATGTAATACAACAGAGACATCCCACCACAATATGAGGATCGACATTTCTCAAACCTAATCAAGTGTGCCACTCTCATGGCCACAACTCAATTGAATCCTTGAAAATCTCTCATACCAAGGATATTAACTTTATGTATCACATTCTATATATATATGTAATGCTAATTATACTGTTCAATCATTCATCAATAGTCAACAAATATAGACTCTACACAGCCTTTATGCAGTGATACATGTTAGCTACTATATGTATTTCCTAAACCATAGAGAAATACCAAAAATACGTAAAAATACCCTAATTTCTAGGCGTACATAGGGTTCTATACGCATTTTCATATCTCAGAAAGCCTAAACATGCAAATCTATACCATTGTGTAGAATTTCAATACGAGTTTGGTGATACTCAAATTTTCCCAGAATACCCTCATGACGAGCCCTCACGCCACCGTATGTCTGGCGCTGCGGAAGCTGCGGTCACAGTTGGCCGGGTTCGCTGACCGGGTCGAAGCGTTGACCGTCGTCGTCGCTGGACTGGCCGATCGGCTCCGCCGTCAGTTGACCGCCTGGCCAATATCCGGCCCAGATGGCCTGGGTCAAGGGCCCGTCGAAGACGGGGCCGCAGATGACGTCATCATGACGCCATGACCTAAGTCATCACCCACGCCGCTTCACGCCACAAACACGTTGAGCGCCACGCCAGCCCACTAATCGGAATCGTCATCGACCCGGACGGGGCAGATCCTCGGCCAATCGGGCCGGTTGTCGATTGGTATGCCGGACGCCAAGATGACGCCGCCAGCCGCCAGCGTGATCCGCCAGGCGTCCTTCACGCTACCGCCGCCTTCAACGCTACGGCGCTGATTCGCCAAAGCGAGGGCGCTTGGCCCGCCAACCCGCGACGGCCACCCACCGGCTGTGATCGCCTCGCCGTGTAGATTCCAAATATGCAAAATATTTACCTTGGATTTATCGAAAAACCTAAACTCGACGTAATGCCCGCTTTTCATAAAACTCCAAAATTTTTTTCTCCGATTCATATGTATCAATTCTAATCTATGGTCAGCTCGATACCAACTCGGATACGATTTAAACAATTCTAGATAACCATGTTAGGAACACAAAGCATGATTTTAATGGAGAAAAAACTCGTAAATTACATACCAGACCATTTGGAATCCATATTTAATGGCAATCTTCGACGCTGGACCGATAAGCACTCGCAAAGAAACGACCTCAAGATCTTCTCCCACCGACCATTAACTGCTTAATGAGAATGCCTCTCACCGATCTCGTAAAAAATTTCGTAAATTCTCGTATGTGAGAATTTTACGTATCCTTAGAGTTTGGGAGGGACTTAGGCCTTCTATTTATATTGAGTTCCTCACCTCACAGCTCCCTCTCATCACTCGGCCTAGTCAGACTACTCACACACTAGCCAGCCCATATGTTTTATTAAGAAGCCCAATAATCTCACTTAATTAGACCAAACTTAATCCAGTTTGCTTTAATTAATAAAGCCCACATAAAAGGAAAACTTTCAACATGGGCCGACACTGTGCTCAGTGTTCAATTTCATGGCAAATCGACACTATGTTTCGTGTCTCATGGTGAGCTCCGATATTTCACTACATCCAACGGAGTCTCACTGTGCATTTAACCTGCTAACAAACCGGCGCACGATATTGTTCAAAGCTTTTGAATAAAACGCTTATCAAGACTCCGCCCTACGCTTTTTAATAAAACAATATCGAAGATTATCCAATATTTTTAATAAAACGCTTATCGAAGACCCAATGCTTCAATAAAACAGCTTATCGACATTCGAGACTCCGCCCACCGCTTTTGAATAAAGCAAATTTTATCTGATATTGGTCCAATGCTTGAAATAAAGCGTTATCGAGACTCCGCCCACTGCTTTTTGAATAAAATGTTTTTATCTAGATTCTAATGTTTTTTAATAAACGCTTATCGAGACTGCTTCATCGCTTTTGAATGTCAGCTTTATCGGAGATTGTCCAATGTTTTTGAAATAAAGCGGGTTATCGGAGATTGTCCACTGTTTTTGAATAAAACAGAATGTTGTATAGGCGTGCGGCTTCTTGCTGTGAGAACCGGAAATCAGTGGCCCACAAATGCACAACACACAGTACTGGGTTAAGGAAATCAATAGGCATTGGGGGTATCCAATGTGTCTAGAATTACAAAACAAAAAGCTTTTGTTTTGGAAAAAAGGTCAAGGGCGGGATGCCCTTGACGATTTTTCACACTTAACATATGCAAGTGTGAGGGAGTCAATGAAAACTTGGGATTTGAGTCATGAGGGGCATACTGCATTCATGACATGTAGACATTCAGGTACAACATAGGTACTTGAATGCGTGTGATTGTATGTATTGGCATTGCATGTTGCTCATAAGTGAGGAGTAACCTTGGTAGGAGATATATCTACTGGGTTTTGCTCACCCCATCGTGAGACCACCCTTTCAGGTACACGAGAAGACGACGCTCATTCGAGGCTATAAGTACGAAGAAGGCTAGGTTGTGGCCTTGATAAGTATTTTTTGTATAATATATTAGAACAGTCTAGTTTTGATATATTTTGGCATGTAAAAGTGTAAAGGAGTTGTACATCAAATTCTTGTAAAATATTATAAGAATTTGTGTATTTATAAGAAAAATATACATAAAGGCTAATTTCACGAATATTCCGCCTGCTAACAAGTCATTAATCGAACCCTGATTTCGAGTGTCATAACATGCAGAGACTGAAAGATACGAACCCCCCGTGTTTCAAGGCCAATATACTCTTTAAGAGATATTATTTTATTACAAAACAACTACTTTTGTGGGAGTCCCATGTATAATAACTTTATGGCGTTTCAAAGTGAAACGAATCTGTTGTTTCTTTAAGTTGCTTGGTGAGATGACCTAAAATTAAGTATTCTTTGTATTTTTTATTTTATTTTATTTTTGTTTTTGTAAATTTGTTTCTTGGTTCTATTATTTATCTTTATTTTAGTGATATCAACACCGTCATTCTTCTTGGTTTTATATTGTTAATGAGTTCACGTATCAATCTAATTGGTTGTATATTTAGGCATGAAATTTTTTAACGTCATTTAAGTAATTTTATATAAGATGGAATGTCATTTGAATTCAATTTTTCATAATACAAATATCCTAATAAATTTTCATTGGTAAAAAAATACTATTGAACAAAAATTGAAAGTTTAAACATTTGATTAAAAAAAATATAGTTGAAAATTAAAATTTTAAACATTTGATTGAAAAAATAAAATTGAGACATCGTAAAATAGAAAAATAAAGAAGTTTGACATTTTATTAAATAAAAATAAAGTTGAGACACAAAAAATAAAAATAAAAACTTAAACAAAAATAAAATTTATATATCAAAATAGAAAATAAAACGTTTAGACACTTAATTCACACACAGTTAAGACACCAAAAAAAAGAAAAGAAATTGGAATACCATTTATTACTTTGACTTTTGAGTATCTTATCGATCACTAAAAATTGTACATATATTCATAATATATGGGAAGAAAATCTTTTTTTTTTTTACTTTAGTGTCATTTATTTACAGGATGAATAAATGATGTTAAAAGTGGATGTGGAACTCTCCTCTAAAGACTGTGGTTGAGGAAAATGCAATGTTTGGCACATTGATTAAGGAAAGGACGCAATAGTCCAAAGAATAGACCCAACCGTTATGCAGTCCTCCAAGTTTCACTCCAACTATGATACAAATTTACTTATTTGTCCACCAAACTGACCAAAGTTCCTCCATTCATCCCATATTTCATTTGGGAGATTATGGGTTGAGTTTGATGGGTCAATCGTTAATTCACATTACCATTTGATGTTTAGTTGAAATTGTAGCTAAGAACATGGGTTGAAATACGGGCCACCACTTTAACCTCGATTTTTAAAGGCTGAGCTTGTAAAT
The DNA here is from genome assembly GCA_016808115.1 of Tetrastigma voinierianum. Lineage (NCBI taxonomy): Eukaryota > Viridiplantae > Streptophyta > Magnoliopsida > Vitales > Vitaceae > Tetrastigma > Tetrastigma voinierianum. The sequence continues at coordinate 64,454 of JAEQBH010008756.1, forward strand.
AAAATTTATAACAAGTAATATTTTAAATTTTAATTAATGTGATGACTTACGATTCAACCGATGATGTATTTTTAGAAAAATAATATTTTTATTTCAAATATAAATGAAATTTATATTATTAATACTCTAAAAATTTAATTAATAGATGATGATGACTTAACTAACATCAACATTGAGGATGTATTTTGAAAAATATTTTTATTACAAATATAAATGAAATTTACATCTTTTTAATATGTAAATACATGTTAATATGATATAATAACGATAATAAAGACAGAAGATACGGTATTTCATTTGAGACTTTGACCTTTTTTTTCCACGGTTTAACTTATTTTTTATTTATAACTTATTATTTTATAAACTTTTGAAGTCAATATATTATTTTTAAAAGTGAATGGAAATAAGAAATAAAATCATATATGCTATTTAAAAAAACATAAATTTGCAAAATAAGAAAAAAAATTCTCAAATTTCAAGTTTGTTAATATATGGCCCCTGAATAAGATTTGATTATAAATAACTAATTTAAGATTATATTTGAGTTTAATCGATTAACTTTTACATGAATAACTAATAAGAATTTGACAAGGTAAATTATATAATTAATGGATCAATTTAGATGGTATGAATTGACACAAAAAATAACTCATTTATTTAACAATTTGATACAAATTCAACTCAATCAAGATTATTATAGCGATTCAAATCGTGGACAAAAAATCGGTTTTTACGATTGAAATATCATCAAAAAATAGATTATTTGGCCTAAGACCGAAGAGATATTAAAACCGATAATCGGGTTAAGGAAAAATCTGGCGAAAATTCCAGAAAATCGCCGAATATTGGAAATTCCCGATATTTCAGTGAAATTTCGAGACTTTATCTTACGTGCGCAAGTGCTGGATTTTATGAAAAAATATCGATAAATATCGGAGATATATCGGTAAAATATCAGTAAATATCGAAGATATATAGGTAAATATTGGTAAAATATCGGTAAATATCGGCTATTTTGATTTAAATCAAATCAAACGGTTAGAGTTAAATTACAATGGTTTTTTGACAATCCAATGACTATTTTGACTCCAAAAAATTCTATAAATACCTCTAAAATCATACAATTTCTTTACAAACTCATCCATAAACATCAAAGTCTCATTTAACTCTCAAATTATTTTCTCCGCGATGACATCTCAATATTTCTCAAAGATTCGTTATTTAATATCGTTTCATCGCACGCTGATTCATTCATCAAATTATATATCAGAGTCACACTCCGCCTTCATTTTTATTTTAAAACGACTATCAGAATGCACCCTCGATAAATTTATAAATTTTAAAATTATTTTCAATGTTCGTATATTTACTTATTTATATCTTTTATAAATAACAAAATATTTTCACGAATTTGCATTTTTATTAATTTTTATTTTACCGATATTTTTATTAAAATATCTATCGATATTTATCAATATTTTCATATATTCATACAATTTATATATATATATATATATATATATATATATATATATATATATATATATGTGATACTGATATTTTTGTTACTTGTTTTAAATCCATAATCGTGGCCAAAAATCGAGCGGTGTCAAATTTTCTTCCCTAATCATACCGGTTCTCATCATTACGGTGACCAGGAGGCTGCAGGAGAATACTAATTTGTTGCTACATGTGCAATAATTGGAGGTTTGAGGAGTGTTTTCCAATAGTATGCTGAACCAGTACCCGAAGATTATTATTTTCCCAAGAATATTATTAAAGGCCAAATTCTGGGTCCCCTACTTGATCTTATGTATAAAAAAGGCAAGAGAAATAATTGTGTTTCATTCGGTCATGAAGTCTCCAGGATCTCTCTAACATTGTTGATTTGAGTGACAAGCCACCACTAGCCACACCACTGTGTTTGAACTTCTTTAATCCTGTCAATCAATCAAGTTTAGCATGCTGCATTTCTACATGCATGGAAAATACTTTAGTTTCCATACTAGGTCCTCTATTCTACAAGGATGTTTTCTTCTGTCTCACTTTCCATGTACCGTTAGGTCTTCCATTTCCATTTGATTATTTTTAGCACTGGTAGTGGATGCTAGTGTAGTGGGATTTTGCATTTTAGTATGATTACATATTTCAATTGGTTCAAGAGGCTGTTGTCCTGTCTTTTTTCTGTTTTCTGTTTTTTGTTGGAGATTTCATTGTCATCCCTTTTGGGCCTTTTTTCTGTTTTTATGGTCAGTTTAAGGGCCTATTTGACTAGTTTCATGGTCAGTTTGGAGCTGTTTTTATGGCATGTTTGAAGTTGTTTTAATGGCTTGTTAAGGGGCTGTTTTTATGACCAATTTAAGGGCTTATTTGACTGGTTTTATGGTCAGTTTAAGGGCATGTTTGAAACTATTTTTATGGCCTGTTTTGGACTGTTTTTATAGCATGTTAAGGAGCTGTTTGGGACTGTTTTGTGGGCATATTATATGTCACATTTGGCCATGAGAATTAAGGGTGTTGTTACTTGATTTTGTAATAAAATGTTTGGTTGTTGTTGTTTGATAAAGTGTTGATATATGTGTTTCTTTAATATATTGATACGGGGATGAGTGTTTAATTGAAAATTATATACATATGATATAATTGTCTATGATACATGGTGAAATGTATGATTTAAATTGTCAATGTGTCATTCATTGCATATGTGACATGACATTGACATGCAATTTACGTATTACATCGAGATATGCACCTGAACGATTTCAAGTATAAGTGAAAGCGCAGATGATTAAATCAAACACCACATTCATTTACTTCGATATAGTTTCTGCATTGGACTAAGTTCAACTGAGTCGCATGGTTGCATGACATGGAAAAAAAAAGGAAACTTGTGTTGGGTAATAACAGAAGCGGCTGTATACTCCCTGAAAGACTCGTTATCAGGGTCATAACCCGACTCCGTGAAAGCCCAAAATGTAAAGGTGTGTGATTCATGCGACTCCAAACTGTCTACAAAAAGACACACTACAGATACTTAATTCATTATTCGAGGTGTGACATCCAAAAAGTTTTGATTTATAAACATACGCATTTTATTTCAAAATGACTACGTATGTAATTCATCAACGGATCACACATTGATACTGTGACAGGTGGTGGGAATCGGTAATGACGAGGTACGGTACGAGTGAGTCTCATCTCATCTCATACATGTAAGATTCCAACCTAGAATTGTATATTATATTTCCAATTGTTGATGGGAATGAATAGTCAGCGCTTAACACTGCGACGCAGACTTACGCGAAAGAGCCTCCTCGTAGCACTATTACCTTACAGTGTGGCTTATCCTATACGAGAAAAACATTTCAGGTGTGAGACATGAGTCAGTGGACGGCTCTCATCCCGGACCACAGCAGGAAGAAAGCTCAACTTATGCGCTTTATGATTATTTTTAAAATTTTTGAGTAAATTAATTTAATAATTTGCCAATAACCGTAATTCGACGCATTAGGTGGCCGTCGACCTCAAAGTAAGGACCCAGACATCTTCATGAGGAGTGGAGAGTTGTCGTAGGGGCTCTGTAAACACTAACTATATCATCAATAGGGTGAAACTGTATTGAATCTTCGCTACCAAGGCTTTGGGTTGGGGCCGACCTCTTGGTTCATGGACTCAGGCAGTTGCTGGGGTGACTAAGATTGTGTCTATGACTAGTCCTGTAACACCCCAAAATATACCCTAGTCGTTTTCAACATGTTTAGGGTATTTTGTAGGTATAATTTGAATTTTTCATAATTTAAATGCAAAACATGAAAAATTCGAAACCCAGAATTTGTACAAGATATAAGGGTAAATTTGTATTTTTCAAATCGGACACAATAGTCATAAGATAATAAGATTGTGCCAAAGTAAGATTTTTGATAAGTTAAATAGAGAATAATAGCAAGATGAAGCACCTAAATGCAAAAATGGGAAAAAAAATCCAAAAATGAGTTAAGCCAAACAAGGCCTTATGAAGAATAAGTGGATAAGACCATTTGGTCTCTCATTTTGGGCATTTTTGGAGAGCAAAATGTAGAGTGAAGAAGAGAGGAGAAGAGAAGAAGAAGAGGAAGATGAGAAGAAAGGTATGGAAACCATGGTTTTGTATGGATTTATGACTTTGAGTATGGATGCTATGATGTTGTATGGAACTTGTTAAGTTTTGTATGGATTGCTATGTTTCTAAGGATTCTTGGGTTCTTAATCTAGTTCTTTGAACTAGGGTTTGAGGTGTTAAAGAGTGTGAATACTTGTTGGCGCATAACTCTCCTTTCAGCATTTATCATTGACTTAAGTACGGATTCTGGTTTAAGATGCATGGATATATATTGCAAGAAGTTAAATTAAATTACAAGTATTTGAGTTTGGATTTGGAAAAACCCTAATTAAACTCTATGTTTGGTTTTGGTGAGGTTAGAACCTAGTTGGGAGTTGTTTTATGATGCCTTTGGATTATTTGAGGGTTTTGGGTTGGATTTCTAGAAAATTTAAAGAAATCGTAAAACTGAGCAACTTCGAGGGTCCTACGCCGCGGAGTTTGGGATCCTTACGCAATAGTGTAGGTTCACGCTACAGCTGGCGGCACATGTTCACGCCGCGCGTAGCTACTCGCTCACGATGGAGATTTTTAAGTGCTTTGCTTTCGGTTGGCTTTGTCATTCTCGCTGCCTCCAAGCGGACTCGTTTATTCACTAATGAGGACCCTATAAGTGTATGAAAGGGTTCATTCATGTTTGTAAGGTAAAGGAAAATTAGACCGTACCTCGTCGTCTCGGCGAAGCGAGTTCGATGTTGTCAAACAAAATGCCCCTATGATAAGATAGTAGGTTCTTGAACATATATCATCATGGGATCCATTAAGACCAAATATTGAAATCGATGACACTTCTCGTTACGTAGGCGTACGCTCTAATCAAGGCTTCATCATTCCCGTACTATGACACTTCGTTATGTGGACGACACGCCTCTCGATCGCTACACGACTGGTCTCTTTGTTACGTGCGCACGCCTCGGTCGCATTTCAAGACTTCGTCAGGCTACGACACTCAAGACTGCAATACCTTCGGGTACTTATTGTGCTATGTCCTACTCATTTCTTATTACTGGTCTAGGCATTCCAATAGTTATATAATAAGAGTCTAAATAACGAATAAGGTTAAAGCATAAGCTCTGTAGTACCTACGGGTACTTCCGTATAAGTATAAGCTATGTAATTCCTATGGGAAATCTGGATAAGTATAAGTCTACTATAAGTACAAGTATATGTATTAGTTTGCTATTTGAATTCATGCAAATTTTGATATCTGTTACTGTTATATGCTTACGGTAAATGAGTATTAGTGCATCTATATACGTATAAGTCATATATTTTCCACTAAGCATAAAGCTTAATGATTTTGTTTTAATTCAGAAAAGGTATATGGATTAATATCTTCCATACTGCCAGGGCTTAAGACACTTGTAGGGGGACCACCACGTAGGTTTTAAGGCTGACATGTAAATGTAAATGTAAATGTAAATGTATAGTTTTTGTATATGTATATGTAAATAGAACTTAGGATTGTATGCAACGACACTGTAAACACCACTACGGTGGTAGTTTTATTTTGTATATGATATTTTGATTCAGTTATAAGACTTGGGTCCACCAATGTCTGAAAAAATAAGTAATGAGTTCCAGTATAATCTCGTGTCCCCTTCGTCAGCATAAGGTGGATGAATCGGGGTGTGACAAGTCCAAGGTTTTCTGGGATGACAGCTCAGGTTACACTATGCTATGGGTTGTTGGGAGGTGTTGGGCCTTGTACATATTAGCGGAGATGTTCCGTCCAGACCATTGATTCTAATAACATTTTCAATCAATTGGTAACATCGGTTTATGACATGCCCGTGCTCTTGTGGTACTCAAGAAGAAGGTTTGTCTCTGGTCAACGCTCGTCCTTAACGGGCTCATACTACCCATTCCACTATCTATCTTTCAAGCAAGTTATTAAAGAGTGTGATATATGGTCACGTATAATTTGTAAGATTTATCGATTAATTAATAGCATTGAGATATGATAGTTAGTCTTAGACCAAGTAGTTTTCCATTGTCTTCTTTAGGATGGAATTAGTCTTTTTTTTTTCTTTTTTTTTATTTTTCAAGAGAAATAGGAAAACTTTAATGGATGCGTTTTGTCTATGTGAAAGTGCTTCAAAACATTCTTCATATATGCTGACTGGTAAACTTAAATTTTCGAAAGGAAAGTACTCAATCTATAAGTAAAGACAAACCTACTTAGGATGAATGGAATGCCCAAGATGCAATTCTTGATGTGAAAAGGGTAAAATTTCAAATTGGTGGTGGGTGAATTCGAAATTAGGGTAATTTCGAAATGGATTACAAATTAATTATTAGAATTTCAAATGATTTCGAGATGGTGCCTAGCTCTATGCCATTATCTTCAAATAATTATAACCTTTTGTTTTAGTAGCTCCACCATAATGTTTGAAGCATTGGATTTAACGTCCCGATACATGAAATGATATATGACATGCCAACAAAAAAGAAAAAAATATGACATTTGAATATGTTTTAAACTTTACCTCAAAATCAAATGACATTTTGCAATTATATTTCTAGTTATGATTTTCCACGTCTACTTTATTGTATTTACTTCAACCTCTTACTGCGGTTGCTTGTCATATATATCACCCCTTAACATTCATTATTGTTTTCTTTTACATTTAATCATTTTGCATTGTATTATTATAATATTATGTTCCCATAAAAACTTAAATATGATTTTTCCTTTATTCTGCTCCGAATAAACAAAGTGATAATAGAGCTTAATATTGTTAAGTGGAAGTCGGGCGCATGATCAAAACGAGCAAGGGTAATAATGGTGCCGAGTTCAGATTGATAGGATTCTGACACATGCCTACCGAGTAAAGAAACCCATATATTTATGGAGTTTGTTAGAAGAGTTAATCAAACCGAACCCAAAGGTTCGTTTGACACAATCTTGAAATGGCCAGTCTTTGACCACAGGGCACGTCAAATTCCATAGATTCTCCAGCACATATGATCCAACTGAATTTCACACAATCAATTGGAATACTTATCTCCAAATATGATCCAACACATGATTCGCCTGACATCAGAAATTCAGAATCATCAAACTCCCAAGCGTATTTGAACACGTGTACTGGTTAGAAAAGGAATAACTCCCAATCCAAAGAGTTCAGATGCGACACTACTTATGTACTAAGGTGAAAGCACCAAGCAAGAAGGAAGAATATAATGCTTATTGTGCTTAGCGCAAGCTTGCATATAATTTCTTATCGGTTTGTTCCTTGACTTCTGATATATATATTTCTAAGTTGTTCTAGTATTAGAGGCCCCGATTAATTTGCTCCACTTACTCCTTCACAACACGTACATGTCCAGCTGAAATATATCATCCTACACAGTTGTTTGATCAGTACTTGTGGGTAGATTGTAGAAAGCTTGCTCTCTCTCATATCATGATAACACCACATGAGGATTGTGATCACGGAATGCAAGGTCACTGAATCACCATCATTCACGACCGAATTGATCAAAGAGAGATGGTGGATCTAGCTAGCTAGCTAGCTAGCAAACTTCGCCTTGCCTTTTTAAATTAGTTGGAGACGACGTACGTGTAAAAAAGTAGAGCCTCATCCAAATGAGTAACCGGGTCGTCCAGACGAGAACGACGTCTCAAAAACAGGCAGAATGCTTGTTTCTCCAGACAATCGAGTAGTATGCATGGGCTGGCCGTCTGGAAGTGGGACTTGTTGTACAATAACAATAATTCACACACTAAATCTAATATTTTCATCATTTGGATCATAAATTGTCCGACACCAAACTCAGAAAAATAGTAATCAAGAGAATATTGAAATTTTTATAAATCACTACCAAAAACTAAAGAATAACAGAAGATATAGTCAAATCACCGTACCAGAAAACAGAAGTCTACAAATCTAGATTAAAAAATCCGAAAAACACTCATCGATTAGAAGCAAAGGGCAATTGATCACCGCTATTATAGAGAGAGAAACAAAGAGAAAGTAGTTGTTAGAGAGAGTAACTGTAAAAAGGGTTTACATAGAGAGAAACGGAGAGAAAGCACAAAATGCAAGAGAGAGAATCGTGGTGTGAGGCTGTATGAAATGAGCCCAAATTTCGAACCGAGCTTCTTGAACACTGGAGCCTCTGGCTTGTTTATTTTAAGCCGAGCTCGAGCCTGAGCCCGAGCCTCTAGTCAAGCTTTTTTTTAGGCTCAAGCTTGTTGAGCTCGAGCTCGAGCCCGAGCCCGAGCCCGAGCTTATGTGAGCTTATTGATCAAATAATATTTTTGGGTTGACATTTTTTTTTTAACTTACCAAGCATAAAAAAAATTGGAGATGATAATCTCACTATTATGTAAATCCATTAAAACTGGGATAAGCGTATATAAATCGGTAATTACTTCTTCTTGCCAGAAAATAAGCTACAAGTATAAAAAATGAGAGCAGCGCGAGAGAAGGGCTACACGAGGTGTTCGACAATAGGTATCCTTATAGACCTTTCATAAGATAAAAATCAAGTACGTACTTTGGTGAAAAAATATCTCGCAATCTAATTAATTGTTGAAATGTTTTGACAGCTTAGATCCCATAGGATTTTTCCTATATAAAATGAAAATCATTTCACATGCTTCATTTGGAAAATCTATAATGGGATAAGGTGGCAAGAATGCTCCTCCAAAGTTGCCACACCCCAACTAGTAGAGAACTAATCCTAATATCCTAACACTTTCAATAATCTAACTACATAAGTTGAGCTAATGCTAGAGAAATGTGATATTCTTATCAGGCTTGGATCTGAAAAAGTATTTTATTTGCCTGCATTCCATGCAATTGAGATTTGGGCCAATAAATACAGGATGACCACTTATTGACTTTCAACCATCTATATCTCTTACGGTCTTACCCAACCTGCATTTGTGCTAAGTAACAAGTAGTAAAATAAGAACACATCCAAAGTATGCACGATGAATCAGACCCTTTAAAATGCAAACTGATACAAGCCAACCCCCGTCGGTACCCGCTATAGGATTGCATGAATCGACGAGCTTAATTGATGGCTAATGACTTAAAAGTCAAAGCATTGCAAGCAAGGCTGAAATTTTGGGTTTTGATGGGCGCGCCCGTGGGAAGGAAATTAACTCCTTCATAAATTGGCACCATGGAGCACCACCGAATCAACATGTTCTAAACCTTCGCAGAACCTGCCAGGCACAAAGGGGCGATAGACCAACCGGATTAAACGACACCCAAGAGGGCCTCGCTACCTCTCTTCCGTAAGATGGATCCCATCACCAAAGTGGTGTCTTAAATGCAACGTGACGCCACCCTTCCTAGCCAAAAATATGATAGGGTGGCTTGTTCACGATTTAAGTGGGCACATATTGCAAAGCAAGAATCTAGGATTACAAGGTTCGATGACCGCATTGATGCCGAATCTCCGAGCCGCAGTCGCCTTTACAATGGCCGCTTTTGGAAAATTTTCTGGAAGAGAGGGAAAAAGGAAAATTAGTGCCGGTGGCAATGGACTTGAACCCGAGAAGTGGGAGAACTTTTGTTACATTAATAAAGCAAAGGTAAATTGTCGCTTAAACTCGGAGAACTTTTGTTACATTAATGCAAAGGCAATTGTCAGTTTAAACTTTCACCTACCCCATGCCATGGTACCATGTGCAGTAGCTCAGAGTCCTTTATCGCCGCTCAAATATGTACTCATGATCAACATTGTAAATTTTAAATTTAGTATTTTCTCGCCAAACACTGTGAATTTCCGATTATGAAGTACAAATTCGTGATAATATTTACACTGTAATCACCGCAAGATTATGCTTATAATATTACCGCAATAAGATTATGCTTACATCTTGTAATTCATCAGAATCACTCGCAATAATATTACAGTGTTTGCCTATAATCATTGCAAGATGTACTGTACAGGAACACTCTACTACCCTGGATCACAAACACTCCTTCCAAACATACATCATTAAAAACTTAATTCTTATTCAATGGAAAGTAAATATTAAACCCAGTAATAAACAATTGTCTAAGTCACCATATACAAGAAATCAAGAATACCGTCAAGCCGGCTGACAAAAAGAAGCAAAAACAACTGCCTAAGTCGGGGCTGACAAAAAGAAGCAAAATAAATCAAAACTAAGAAGTTAGGGTTTGCTTCTCGTAATCTTCAAGTCATATGTCTCTTTAGTATAAACTATCGCCAACTCCAGAAATTAAATAATAAGAAAAAATAGTTAATACAAAAAAAAAAAAAAAGTAAACTAACTAATATGAAAATATTAAACCCAGTAATGAACACTTACACATTGCAACTATACAACCCAAATTAAGTGTCCATCTCTAACCTTCTTGTACAAACTCATTTCAACCTTAAATAAAACAAGAAGTAAGATCAAACTTCATGTAAAAACAAGAAATACTAAACTATATATATAAACATATATTAAAGTCAATAAAAAGTACTTCATATCGATGCCAACCCAACCCCAAAATCCCGTCGTGAACCAATCTCCCATACAAATCAAAGTCGATGCCGTGCTTTAAAGAACTCGATATTGGTCAAGTACTCACCTCCAAGACTAAAGGCGCATTCGTACAACCTAGAGTAATAAAAATGATAATATGTCCAGCCATCTTTGATAAGTGTCAAATTTTTAGACTATTAGCTTTCCACCAATTCAAAGCATCAAATCCTCATATTCCTATTACCAGTTTATAAACTCCTTCATCTAAATACATACCTATCTCGGGCCTTTGTCTCGTGAATGATATCGTATTCAGTTATAACTCCAATGCAATCATCCAGTTTTGTTTTTTTCGCTGAGAGGGGTTAGAATCATAAGTGGCAATCAAGCCATGCTACTATTTATTTGGCTATCTAGCGATAGATATTCCTTGTAAAGAGAAATCAGAAGGACTCACGAACATCATCTATATGCCTCAAAATCATTTGCTACAATTTGAAAAGAGTAGAATGATTTCATTTATACCGAGATCCAAGACCGCCCCACCGACATCACCAAGTTACATTCTCCTTAATACTTGTCAAACTTTTCCTTCATCTTGTAGTCATACGCTTCACAAAAATCTCTATTATCAGTAGACATGTCATTCAACATCTTCCTTACTTTCCATATTTGACGAAGAAACAAATTTGAAGTATGATATTTTCGTCCCGAGAACACCTTTGTAACATCATTAATAACCTCCAAAAATTTAGAAACCTTAGCAGCCCTTTTCCAATTCTCATCGGATGGCAACCATTTATAGTTGTAGTCCCTTTCCTCACTGCAAAAACCGACTGCTCTCAAGTGCACACTCTAGCATGGCATATGTTGAGTTCCACCGTGTAGGCACATCAAGAATCAAGCTCTTAGAGGTAGATAGCTTTAGGCTTTTGACAATTTCATTGAACTTATAAAGTCTTGAAGGAGACAACTTCAAATACTTAACACTTTCTCGAATATTCTCAATCACATCTCGTACTTCTGTTAACTCATCTTGGACCATCAAGTTTAGAATATGAGCACAACATTGGACATGAAATATTTTACCACCAAAGTGAAGCTTTTCTTTCGCTTCAAAATTTTCTTTCAATACTCTTACAGCTAAATCATTTGAAGAAGCATTATTGAGTGTAATGGTGGAAATTTCATCTCTCTAATTCCCCCCAATCAATCAAAACACTCCACTGATACTATCAGCACCGTGAAGCCTCCAAAGGTAAGGAGGTTCCAAGGGACAAAAATTCAGATTCTTTTCGCAACTCCTTCGAATCCGTAAAATGTCCCTGAGGCACATATATACCCTATGGACTGATTCAAGTCCATAAATCGGGTTGCTTCGATTTTATTAATGCCTCGCCAATGCCAACTTCAAACTTTCCTCTTCCTCGATATAAACATCTTCATGCAATCAAGCTTCAAAGTTTGTCTTTTGATTGGCTCATACTTGGGGTTAAGACTTCTACAAAATTTAGTGAAGAACTCGTGCTCTACCATCCAAAAAGGATATTCGTGGACAACAAATATCTTTACAAGTTCCTCTCTACTTTTCCTCGGTCATACTTAAAGATCGAGCAGCATTTCACTACCTTCAAGAATACTCAAAGACAATAAACTTTGTTGACCTTATCCTTGCCAACCAAAGTAGTTTACCAGGTGTGTAAAGTTTGTATTGCCTATTAAGATGAGTTGTTGCACCCCCTTCTTATGTGCAAGATTATGCTTATGTTGATTACATTCGCCTTCATGTCGCCATTGTTTGTTATGGATTTCAAATTCTTCCAAACTACTTATCTCTTTTTCCTTCTTTGCCTCGCTTCCTTGCATCTATACCCATTTCAATTCATTTCGCCTTTATCCACATCTTTCATATCGATCACAATATTAGCTTTTGTTAGTCTAGACATTTCTAATAAAAAAATAATCCACATAAACTATTTCTAAAAATGCGTATACTACAAATTTACATATACATAAGAAGCAATTCATTAAATCATTTAGACAAATATTCATCTCTTTCGAAATTGAAGATTCACATAGTTGAAATTGAAGATTTTATGGTTTTTGTTATTGAAGATTTTCTCATTAACCAAGAGGATCTTGTTGAATTGTGATTGAAAATTTCTCTACTTTTTGATGTTTTAGTTTCGCCACCGGTTTTCTGTGATCATCCGCACGCAGGTTCTGAATCTTTCCCTCAATTTCCATTTTATTCCTTATGTTTTTAATTATCGTGGTGGATCGATAATTGAAATCGATTATCAAACTTGATTCTCGATTCATACGATATAGAAATCGACCCTCGATTTCGCATAAACCCGTGATGAAATAAATTTGTTAAAAAAAACTATAATGTCCCATAACAAACATTTCTAAACACACAGCTTGTTTCTAAACACCATGAGGCTTTGCTAGAGAGAAGGTTCAACCCAACTCGCATAGCTCAAGCTCACTTCCATGCTGAAATTTGGCCAACCAATAACCAAAACCCTCCGGTTTCGAATCCTGAATCGGACTTATACACACCGGTATGGACAACCCGTCCCCGAAACCTCTCAATGCCCAGAATTTCTGGTATCACAGGCTCGACATTTCCTTTGTTTAAGCTTCTTGTTAAAAAAAACTAAGCTTCGAATCCAAGATTGAATTCAGAGTATTATTGGGCATCAATTAAATGATTAAATCAGAGAGAATACCTTGAATGATTGTATTTGTAGCGGAGATCTGACGGAAATGGAGCCGGTGAAACGTGGATGAGCGCAAATCGCGCCGCTGTAGGGAGAAGCGATGCGCCACGTCTGGCCGAGAGAGAGGCGCATCGATTTGGCCGAGATGTAGCCGACGCTGCCGCCGTGCCTGGGAGAGAGGAAGCCTGGGACGCATGGGGTAGATAAGGTATTTGGGTGAGTCCGCCGAGGTCCGGCCGCCCAAATTTAATGGCGGGGAGAGTGAATCGCTGAGACAAAGGAGCGACTTCAGGAGCTTAGGTTTTTTTCCATATATTATGTAGTGCAAAAACGACTGCTTTGCAATCGATAATTTAAAAAAAAAAAAAAAATCCTAAACTCGATACCGCTTACGATAAATTGCTTAGCTCGATTGCCAGCTCTGCCTCGAGCTCTACTGCTAAGAAACAAGCCTAATTTTAGGCTCAAGCTTGGCTTGTTAGGCTTACGAGCCAAGCTCGAGCCGAGCCTAAGCCCGAGCCCGAGCTCAGGGGCTCAATTACTAGCCCTAGTAGAGGCTTTCGAAAAGGGTATTGAGTGGGAGAGAGTTTTGTCTTGGAATGGCTCATTGGTTGCGAGACAGCATTATTTGGGACTATTAGATCATATATGCTAGCATCCTATTCTTTTCTACAACTATAAAATTATTTGTAGTTGGGTTATGAAGTCCCAAATTCAAGGGTCCCGTTGATAAACCGATAACTCGTCATCCTATGAAATTCTTGTGGATTTCGGATGATCCGATACCATATTATTGTGTTCTATTTATTAGGATTCATATTTGTAAAAAAATCGGGCAGTCTCCTTTGTTCGAGGAGCTCTACCAAACATACAACCTGTATAACAGTGTAATTATAACCCATCCAAGGTCTTAATGTATAAAGATTGACCCCACGTGGGTCCATCTTATCCATATCCCTATACATCCCTTTATCGGACTCATTCATTCACATTTAAATCTAAAATATGAAAATAAAACGCGATCATGCATCCAGAAGAGTCCGATCACGACCATCTTACCATAATTACATACCCGACTATTTAGACAATAGTCCTAAAATAATTTAGTTATAATTCTTTTATACAATTTTTTTTTGTTCACAAAAATGTTACTCAAAGGTAATATGAAGGCCACACATCGACCTTCTTCATAATCACGACCTCGTCAAAGCACCGTTTCCCTATATACCCCCTGTACCTAAAAGGGGGTCCCACAACGGGGTTAGCAATGCCTAGTAAAAATCTCTTATAAGGGCTACTCCCCACCTAAAATGCATATGCACTGCGCATAAACATTCTCTCAATCATATTCCATATAAATAATGCAATCCTATATGGAATATTGTGTGTCATGCATGAGATGAGACGTCTCATGCTCACAACCCGAGTCCCGACCGACTCCCTTACACCTGCAACGTCAAGTGTGAAAACCAGTAATTGGTGTTTCACCCAATGACTTAACCCATTGGATAACCCTCCAATGTTTATTCAATTTTTACCAAATCCCATGTGTTTCAGTGGGTGGCGAATTTCTAGGGTCTCACTTCAGGCTTCGCACTCCTTCCGACACTTTCGCAAACTTTCATTGCTGGATACATATGTCTAACTAAGAATAAAATTTGGGTCTTTCACCCTGGGGGGATCTGCCTCATCTTGCTTCACCCAAACACACAAAATTTATTATTATTATTATTTTATACAACCGTGAGTCTCGATTTTGGACATTGTCTCATTTCCGAGCTCACCACACATTCACTAAAAATGGTGAATAACAATACTATGCACCTTCACCCGACTTGACGCGATGTGACCGTGCATATGAATTGCAATCATGTCATTTCATGCGATGTCATGCTACATGCATAATAAGAGTTACATGCAACATTTATAAATTCCGGAAATTATATTTCTTACATATAATTTCCATTTATCACAATTTTCATGTTAATACATCAAGCAAGTATATATAAACATGATTTTTACTCACAACAACATGTTATTTATTTTTCCAACAATAACACACAAAATGGTCCAAATCTCGGACCCACATAAACAAGACCTCTCGGCCCCTTTCAATAACCATTTAACCATTTTTTTTCATTCATCAACAAATTACCGTGGATACCGAAAAACTCAATAAAACCCTAAGACATCGGGCCTCGAAATTAAACCAACCTTAACCTACCCGAATCGCTTGCAACTGGGCCCCAAAATCTGATTCAAAATCACGAGGGGCCGCTATGGCCCCAAAGCACGCACATGCCATTAAATGGCCTTTAGGGTAGAAAATAATCTAAGTAGGAAAATTCTCTACCTCGAGGAGTTTGACAAAACTCCAAGATTTTGGTACCCACGCATAGCTCGCGATGCGTGGATCGACTTTTCTTCTTAGACCGTCGAGATTCTGATCGTCGAAATGCTAGTAAAATCTCCCTTCTTGTTTCTCTCTCTCTCTACTCGTTTTCCTCTCTTTCTCTCCTATTGGCCTCTCTCCTTTCTTTTTTTCTTCCTCCGAGCTTCTCTTTTTCTCCCTTCTACTTATCGACCGAATTCCCTTTCTTTGGTTTTGCTCCCATCCTCATCTCTCAATTTTCTCATTTTCTCTTTTCTTCATTTTCTCATTTCTTTCTTTTTTCTCTTCATTTTTTCTTTTGGATTAGCCTCAACCGAATGGTCCAAAAGTGGGGGAAACTTCCCCCCACTTTCCTTCATTACACTTGTCATCACCATGTTTTACTTCCTTATTTTCTTTATTTTCTTTTCCCCTTTTATTACATCATTTAACACATGGCTCAATGTGAGCCATTGATCCCAAGTGTACCACAGGGCTCAAGCCATGTGTCACTCCCCTAGGGTTCCATGTGGTATCCACATGATCATGCCATGTGTCACCCGACACCCAATGCTTCGAAAAACGTGAAATCTCGACCGCTCCCTAATCCTACTAACATTGACGGTAACTAGATTTCACGAGATGAATTCAATGGTGAATTCCGTTTTATAATCCAAGATCTAGAAAATTTCCTCTTTTCAATCAAAATTACCGTTTTACTCCAGGCTGAGAAAAAACTCGAATTTTTCCCGTACTTTACATTCTTCCCTACGTAATTTTGTCCTCGAAACTACACATACTAGCACACACAAACACATGCATATGTAGTAAATGATTCTAAATTTAAATATTAGACCACGCACCTTCGTCCTCAAATAGGAAATGATAGGTGGCCCGCATCGTGTCCTCGTGTTCCCAAGTTGCCTCCTCTACTCCAATCGTATTGCCACCGCACCACTCAACCGCACTGGGCCTCGCCGCAAACCCGATCCTAACTATCTAAGATATACACTGGTCCCTCCTCAAAGGTCCCATCAGTATTAACAGTAATGTCTCCCCAACCATTACAAGAGTTGGATATGGAGTATACTTCCGAAGCATGGAGACGTGGAACACCTCATGGACACTTGATAAACTCGGTGGTAGCACCAACCGATATGCAACTGTGCCCACCCTCTCGAGTATCTCGAAGGGCCTCACATACCTTGGCCCCAGCTTCCTCGCCGTCGAATCTGACCACTCTTCAGCATCACCTTCAAGAAGACGTGATCACCCACCTCAAACCCTGTGAGGTCGACCGGCCTCGTCGTAGCCTTCCTCGTCTAACAGTCGTATAAGAAGGCTGAATCAAATCCACCTTCTCGCAGGTGTCTTCGAATCACATTCTGACTAGCGATGGAGTGCTCTCTCACCTCCTCATTCAACAAATCTGGGATCGACATGGCCTCCCATATATACCATGTGGTGACATCCGAATATTCGGTCTGATAACTATTGTTGTAGCTTAATATACTAAGGGTAATTGCTCTCCTACCATTAATTTAAGATCCAAGACGCTTGCTCACAAAGATGTCCTCTAAAACTTGTAATGGTCCTCTCCGATCGACCATCCTGCCTATAGATGAAAACACCGTGCTCATCGGGCCAGGAAACCCCATAGCCTTTTGGAAACTTTCAAAAGTGTGTCGTGAACTCAGATCCTAGTCCGATACGATAGAGACGGCACTCCATGTAACTGGACAATCTCACGAATATACAACCCAAGAAAATTCCCCAAAGCAGAAGGTCATCCCCGCACCCTTAGAAAGTGTGCCAACTTAGTGAGCCTGGCCCACTATAAACCAGGCACGGCATAATGCCTCCCCGTGTCCGGGTATGCGGGGTCACAAAACCATTGTGACATGCTTCCACTTCCACTCGCTACCTCCAAAAGCCTTGAGTGTACCTCTTACCGCTTCCGTGCTTAGCCTTTACTTGTTGACACGTGAGACACCGTCGAACAAAATCTCCAACGTGTCGCTTCATCCCGCTCCAATAATACTGGCGACGAATATCATGGTACATTTTCTTACCACTTGGATGCACAACGAATCGAGAGCAGTGGAACTCCCAGAGGATTTCCTCTCTCGGGATCGCCTCACCAGAACCATGACCTCGTCCCCTATACCCAAAGACTACCATCCGTCCCACCCTCACGACTCTATCACCCCGTCATCAGTGGACGCATAGCTACCAAACTTCCTAATGCCCTCGAGCCCCGATCACTTTTATCAGGAAGCTTAAACCGTTCCACGCTTGTAAAACCCGAGAAAAATGCAATTTCAAAAAATGGCAAAACTATAATTTGCCACTACGCATGTGTTAAACCCGAAGCTAGATCTCGAATAACGAACAGACTTCACCGTTGCATGTGTCTCAGAAATTGGGCCATCTAGGCAAATTTTGCCTGATTCCTATTACCAAATTTTACGCTTTTTCTCGGTGTGTCGCGTGGTCGATACCACAAGTGAATGCCACATGGCACCATAGAGATGGACACATGGCATGATAAATTACGCCTGGGTAGTTGTGTTGACACGACACTCGTCAACGACTCACATGTGTTCGCGCGTCAAAATGGAGAGAAAGGGAAAATCAATGAATAAATAAATAAATGGATTAATTGCGGGAAAAGTCAAAAGAAGAAGGGCTCTTTTTTTTCGGGGGGGAGGAGAGCAAACCTGCAAGTAAAGCGGGAGAGAGGAAGAAGAGGTTTCAGAGAGAGAAGCTCTAGCTTCTCTCTAAGATCTACTGAGACGGACTCCGACGGTTTTGGCTGAGCAAGAGGCAAGTTCATCTACGTAATGAGAAATACACGCAGACTAAATCACGGAAGCTTCGTCAAACTCAAGAGGTAGAATTTTCCCGCTGATTATTTTTCTCAGCCTAAAAGCCAGTTAATGGCATAGGTTTTCTTTGGAACAATGACTGACCGTGTGATTTAGTTCCAAGATTTTGGGACTGAATATTAGGAATTTTCGGGACTGTTTTCGGACAATCCGAACATAATTTTCGGGATTATTTCTGGGCAATCTGAATTGAATTTTCGGGACGGTTTCCGAACAGTTTGGACTAAATTTTAGGGACTATTTTCGGACAATCCAGGTTGAATTTTCGAGACTTTTTTCGATCACCGATGTGATTTTCTAATTATTTTCGCACCGACTAATTTTCGACAGGTGTGTGTCGTTTTTTTATGTGTTATTGCAAAAATCGAATAACATGTTGGTTGTGATCCCGTGACTGAGGTTTCCGTTTTGTTTTTATGTTTTGATATCAGCGTTGATTTGGTGACGTAATGAAACCAAAAAATGGTTCATAATACATTTTGACCAGAGGCGCCCATTTATTCAAAATGTAGATTCGGGGTCATTTTGTGTGTTATTGTTGGAAAATAAATAACATACAAGGTGTGAAAAATCATGTTAATATGTGTTCGCGTGACGTGATATCATGGAAATTGTGATGAATGTAAATTATATGTAGGGAAATATAATTATCCGTAATTTATAAATATTGTGCATGTAGTAGACATAGCATGAAATGGCATAAATGCATTTCATACGCACGATAACATCACGCTAAGTCGCCAAGTACAAGGTACGGTGTCAAGCTATTTACCATTTCCGTGAATGTGATGAGCCCTTAAACGGGATAATGTCCAAAATCGAGACTCACTGCTGCGTGAAACAATACACAATAAACGCGGTGTTTGGGGGTGGGAAGTAAGACGGGAGTGTGATCCCCTGCGAAAGACCCAAATTTTATTCTCGGGCCTACATCTTCAGATCCCACGATGAAATGAGCATCTAAGGCGTGAGAAGCCTGTGGTGAGACCTCGAAAATTCGCAACCCAAATAAACATATGGGATTTGATAAAATTGTCGTGATTATGAAGAAGGCTGATGTGTAGCCTTGATATTACCTTTTAGTAACATTTTTGTAAAAAATATTCTCAGATAAAAGAATTGTAGCTAAATTCTTTTTTGGGACTATTATTCAAATACTGCATGTAATTATGGTAAGAAGCATTATCTGACTCTACAGACCGTAATTGCCGCTTTATTTTCTCATATTTTGTATCTCAACGCGAACGAATCTTGGCCCTCAGAAAGGGATGTATATCAGCTGGGTGGACAAACGAACTCCGGAGTCAATACTTTTCCTCGTTGAGACCTCGACGGGTTATGATTATATTGTTATACGTGTCAGGAGGTCAGAGCTCCCCGAACAGCTGAGACTCGCTCGATTTTTGTGAAAATATGGATCCCGAGCAATCAGACATAACAAAGGTGGTATCAAGTCATCCTAAATCCAGGAATTCGTGGTCGATGGTTGTCAATGGGACCCCGTGGATTCGGGGGCCTCACAGCCTTGGTATCGAGCTTAGGTAAACGATTATTT
Source organism: Tetrastigma voinierianum (assembly GCA_016808115.1). Classification (NCBI taxonomy): domain Eukaryota; kingdom Viridiplantae; phylum Streptophyta; class Magnoliopsida; order Vitales; family Vitaceae; genus Tetrastigma; species Tetrastigma voinierianum. The sequence continues at coordinate 84,595 of JAEQBH010008756.1, forward strand.
AGTGGAGTCTGGTGTCGCATCCATAGTATGGTTTTGATAATTAGCCTTCATTGCTGGTATCGAGCTTATGTATAATGAATACCTAGGACTCTAGCGGGCACGGGGTTAGATCATGCATTGTTGTGTGTCAGGTTTTCGCTTAACATGATGCGTTATTAAGTGATTGTGCAAGGCAAATTACGTGAATTATATATATGGAAGAATGTATATAGGAAAAAGACAAACACTAGGGTTAGAAAACATAACCTTAAGAGTTCGAAGAACAAAATGAACGTGATAATTCGGGAGGTTAAGGTCTATTAGTAGAGGCATATACACTACTAGTTGTGGATAAGAAAAGAATTCCTGGGCCATATTCGACTTCGGTAGATACGGGCAAATCGAGGAAGAGTACTTAGAGCTTCGTCCACTAGGAAATAGTCAACCACTCAATTGCGGTTTTTGACCCACAGCCTTTAGAGAGGCTATAGGCACCGCAGCTGGACATCATTGTGTGCGAGCCAAGATATCGCTACCACCGCAATGTAAACTAGTACAACAAGGTCGTGGAGGGATGAGTAACCTCCAGGGGTTTCATCATCCTCCGACATACCTGAGAGGAGGGGACTCGATGGTCAAGACAACTTTGGCCATTGAAAGAGAAATAGACGACACACGAAGCATCTAGGCCATGGGCATAGTGCCGAGAGGAAGGGAGAACTAATCTTTCTTCTAGCTTTAGAAGAAGTAGAAGACTTCGCCTCAGACGGATTTCAAGGATGGGCCACGTCTACTGTGGCCAAGGCCAAGCTCCAGGGCTTCTAGCCGCATAGGGCATATGACATGCTACCGGCTGCCATCATCCCGGGCACATGAGACTCCGATTATCCACAGAGCAAGGATCCTGCACTATGAGACAACGCAGCCCCGCCATCAATGGACAAAGGAGGACACAATTTGTTCCTTCTCACCCCAATGCTGGCCAAAGGACCAAGATCGGGCCTCTCAGGCCAGACAGCGCCTTCCGGCTACACAGATAGCCAAAGAGACCAGGTACGGCCGAGGTCGAGGCTTGGATTCCAAGAACTCAGGCCGCACTTCATGACCCAAGGGCGTGTCTACGTCAGGCATCACAGACCAGCTTGCAGACAAGATGATATGCGGGCACGCTCGCCTCACAAGAGTATTGTTTAAATTCGAATGCATCATATTCATGCTTATTGCTGCATCTTGTGTGAATGTTTTGAGCTTAAAGGTTAAATCCTTGGGAAGCTGTTACATGTGAGTTCTCCCCTAGGGATTAGGGTGAGAATTGATCAAATATGTCGAGATCAAGAGTTAGAGATCTCGATTCTACTCATGGTGGACCTTCTGCAATGGACATATCAGATTTACGTCATTCGCATGGATCGCTGACGGCACACCGGGTCATTATTGATCGTGTGATAGTAAGAGGATAACCCGCTCTTCTCACACGTGACTCCGCATCCGTGTGACTTTTCAGACGCTACGATGCTCGACCCCGCACCGTGTACGACCCGCATGGCATGGTGGCGCTGATCAGTTGGCTAGCAAGCCTTACCCCGAGGACGAGGTGAGATAGAATCGATCTACTCGGGGTAGTTTACAGTATGATGATGTTTTCTCGATGAGCCACCTGGGATTACCGTACGTGAAACGTAGGACTCTATGTATTGGAGTTGCACCTCGTACGCCGCCTATTTCTAAGTGACTCCTCATAGAATGACACCACCGAGTTACACCAAGGTCCAAATACAGGAGCTGTTAGATAAGGGTTTTATTAGACTGAGCACTTCACCGAGCGCTTCTGCTTCGCTTATCAGAAAGAGAGGTCAGACCCGAGTGGGAAATGACCTCGTGTGAGAAGGCAAGTATCTCCCAAGAATTGAAAAGGAGGCTTACTTAAGCTCTTAATCTGATAGTCCCGGAAAGGGGACAGAGGTACACAGTGTATTGTGATGCTCTCTCAAGGACGCACTGGATACATTCTTACAGTACCGGGAGGGTCAGAGCGGCGGTTCGCACATCTAAAGAATCATGAGCAGACGACTCCTACACATGACCTAGAGTCACATCATTGTCTTTGCTCTTAAAGATTCGTGCCACTACTGTATGGTGAGCAGCTTGAAGTATTTCATACCAAAAGAGTTCGAATTATATTTTGGGCCACAAATGACCTTAACATGAGGCAATGCAAGATGGACGGAGCATATGGAGGATTATGACTTCACTCTTGCATTACCATCCCGTAAGGAAAAATGTAAAAATGGGTCGATACGTCGCTGGAAGTCATGAGGAGTATCGCTAGTGTAGCTTCCCGAGTGGCGTATGCTCGAGACTGTGGATAGTTTAGGCCGTTAGTGATCGTGATTAGGCTCAGGGGCGTTAGGAGTTTTGGTGGCTACGCCGTCCCTAATGAAAGGTAGGATCAATCCCAAGGGTAGACGCAGATATCGCCCATCAAGGACCGAGTACAATTAGGTAATCGCAAGGACGGCATATCGGGCCATCCACACAAATGGTATCTTCTAGATAGTGGGGCGCTGTGGTTCCCCAATTGACCGCTTTGAAAGAGGAGATCCTTAAGGAATTCCATTGCTCTCGTTTTACTGTGCATCTAGGTGGCACGAAGATGTGTCGTGATCTTCGTCGCCAGTATTACTGGAGTGGGATGAAGCGACACGTTAGAAATTTCGTTTGATGGTGTCTCATGTGTCAGTAGATAAAAGCTGAGCATCAGAAGCCAGTAGGGTTACTCCAACCATTGGAGGTAGTCGAGTGGAAGTGGGAGCATGTCACGATGGACCTTGTGACCCACTTTCAACGGACACCGCGGAGGCATGATGCAGTATGGGTGATAGCGGGATCAAATTTCAATTAAGTCGCCATTTTCTGGGCTAGCGTGCATGACCTTCACACCGGAGGAATTCCCGCCTGCTGTATATTCAGAGATTATCTCAGACATGGTGAGATGCACTCCTGATTGAATTCGCAAAGAACTCCACAAGAACTTCCCAACCAAGCTCGCCGACCGACAAGTTACCATGAAGCTGTCATAAACCATCAACTGCCTCGGGAAAACGTGGTTATAAAATTTTTCACTTTTCTATCAAAATCACACCTTTAAATTTAACAAAATCCGCAAAGATAATGCAAGAAGACTAAGTATCAAGCCCGAAATACAAAAAATCACTTGTATAAAAAAACATTCTAATATTTTCCAAAAACTAACTATTAACCATAAAGGACCTCGTCCTATCAAAATATAAGATAAGAATCAATCCAACATAATTTCATCGCAACCTGTTTTTCTCAAAACCATGCATGCATATTTTATAAAAGATATTTACATATACAAAATGTCACATTTTAACTTTTACTACATTTACATTACACCTTATCTTATATATATATATATATATATATATAACACAACGCCTAGATCGAGGATCTCCTGAATGGTTCCTTCTAAGCCGCACTGCGACCAAAAATTATTTAAAAACGTAAAATCGGCGGAGTCAAAACGTGACGCCCCAAAACCCAAGTGTCCGTCGACCACTGGCCAACCTCGCGGAAAACGGCAGAGAGCACGCTTTGTATTAATAGACTCATACCGAAAATGACCTCGCCTATACACCAATACTCATCAAACATATACCCAACTATATTCCAATAGTCCAAGAGTTATTTTATTACTCTTAATACAAATACATATTAAAATCTACAATTCTAATACATATTATCCAAAAATATCAAAGTCACAACCCGACTTTCTTCAAAATTGGCCTCTAAATGAGCCGTCTTCTCGAACGCTCCCTGTACCTGAAAAAAATGTTCCCTCGACAGGGTGAGCTATCGCCCAATAGTGGAATCACCCTAAATGGGTTACTCCCCACCTAAGTGCATATGCAATGATCCGATTTAACCACACACTCAAGTAAATACGTGATCCTACTTGAATGTCTATATGTCCATCCCCATGTCTCGAGTCCTCACCGACTCCCTCACACTTGCCTAAGCCATATATGAGAAAAACACCATTTTCAAAACAAAACTTGTTGTTCTTGAAAATACACTACCTAGATTCGTAAAAGACGGGACTACCCTTCCTGTGCTTAATGTGTCGAGAACTTCCGAAATGCTCATGGTCCTCATCCGAAATGATCTGTTGGACCGTCTCCCAACCCCATTCTCCGGAATATCATCCTGTGAAATTCCTTTCGCAACCATGTTCGTTTTTCAGAAAATTCATGTCATGCACTCACACCTAATTTCTAGGTTACCCAGTGCATATGAAAATGCATTATGCCAGTTCCAATAACTCATGCTAATATATATAACATAAACATACTAACATAATTAATCCATACCAAACATGTTATACAAATTCTCAATCCATTAAACCAAAAATTAGCTCACATGGGCTAATTAACAATTACGAGCAACTCAATTTGAATCACTCCACCAAACATATTTTCTCACAAAATATTTTGTGAATACTATTCACGTGAATGCTGAAACCCCTCGGGTTACCGCTCACCCACTAATCACTCCAACATCTGGCTCCAATTTGTGAACCCGAATTCATGGCTACTCGCCTCATACATCAAACATGATTTAATGCATAAATCAACACCTAAGATGCCCAAACAGTCTATGCACTGGTCACGATCGTCCAAAAGGCTCCAACAATT